>BEXV01000435.1:175319-191451 GCA_003118195.1 Hemicentrotus pulcherrimus
GGGGTGGGGAGCAATCCTTCTTTTTTTATAAAGAGGAGGCGAGTTGGCTCAGTCGCTAAAACGTCTGCCTGTCGAACCAAAGCTCTCGGGTTCGAATTCAACCCAGGCGAATGATTGAATCATGCGTTGTGTGTTAACGTGTTTCATAGACGCAGTCTATGTTTAGTGGTAACACTCCGTCCCTCAGATAGAACGTTAAATGGAGGCCTCGTGTACAGAAGAGTCACCACCTTTGCGTTAAACAAAATTAAAGAAAGAAAACGATTAGCTCAAAGGAATAAATAGCCTACCTTTAAACTTGTGATATACAAGTGCATAATTATCTACACAATAATGATGATAAACTTTCGAAAGTACATTTTATGGAGGCCCCGTGTAAAGGAGATTCAACGCCTTTGCAAGTAAAGAAACCGCTGTACTATTCGTAAAGGAGTAGGGGAAACCCCGGTGTCAGTAGTGGTCCACCTGCAGACCCCCAATCAGTTATACCTGGAGGAGAGACCCGAGGGTTCCCATGATTCAGTTCGCGTTTCGCCTTCCAGGCACAGTTGACGCCAAATACTGAATGATAATGAATGATAATGATTATTGAGGAAATCATTATGATTTATTTTTATTTTTCATGATCAATTTGTTTCTTTCACTTTTCAGTGTAAAAAGAGAGATGTCTGGGTTTTCACTATCAACACTTTGCCCCCCCCGTTTGTTTGCTTTGTGTTTTTTTTAATTGAAAATCAACATTCAAGGGGTAGCGTTTTGAAAGTTTATCATAATTATTGTGTAGCATTGTATGTCTAAAGTTTAAAGGTAGGATTTTATTTTTTAATCCCTTTGAGCTAATTGTTTTCTTTTTATTTAACAATTTTTATTCATCTAGTCTTCTCCGACGACAATGATCCGTTTTTTTTTCAAATAGGACTCTACATATTTACATAGGATTCGTATGGGACAGTACAAATTCACATTGACTTTCTGCGCGCCCGTAAAATTTCAGGGTAATGATCTTCTCTTTCGAGGAGCAGAACACGTCGATCTATAGAACAAACACATAATCAAAAGCTCTGAGCTTCAAACAACCAATCAGAGAACCCGGGTTATTGTTGCTGCCTTCTTTTTTGCCGAAGTATCATAAACTAGCCTAAAGTGCAAAAAAAAAAAAAAAAAAAAAAAAAAAAAAAAAAAAAAAAAAATCGAAATTAAAGTGAACAATTAAATCACACGATAGAAACATGACATTAAATAACTTTTTATCAATTAATGTTCGCCTCCCGCATTTTGATACAAATCAAGACAATTATTCAGGTTATACGGAATCTCATTAGCTTTGAATAAAAGTATAATCCGGGTCTTCAACGTGAGTGGTTCGTTTTTTTGTTTTTTTTAAGTAATTTTACGAGTAGGCTCTAACCTTCTTCGTAAAAGAACGCTTGATACTATTAACCACACGATCAAGGGTTTACGCGTTTGTGTAATCTACCATATCAGCAGGTATTGACAAAGTACATCACGTGGATCCGCCCCTGCATAGCTGCCACAGGGTAGAAGTAGAAGTCGAACTGACAATAGGCCTGGATATGTGACCTATCTACAAATATACTTTCATCTACTCCATTCATTCTCGATCACAGTGTTCGCGGAAGTCATTGATAAGTTTGGTAATGATCAGAACGTTACGCGCGAATCGTCAAACGCCGTTCAGCGAACGAAACAAGCAGTATCCATTCAACGATGTGATGTTACATGGGAATTAATCACGAACCGACCGAGACCTAATTTACCTGGGCTCTGGCTATTTGTGGTAAGTTATCCACTTTGCGGTTTCTTACCGTTTTCTTTTGTATAATCGAGTATTGTATGACTATTATCGGTACCCTGCCTTGTTTTGAACCATCCGTTAAAATTCTTCGGTTTGTTATTTTCCTTTTTTCTTTTGTTTTAAACATTGACAAACGATCGCAAAAACTTTCAAGAAATAAACTTATGGACACTTTCAATTTTCATCCTGTATTGGCTATTCAAATCCAGTACGGATTACATAACATGCCACTTTAATGTTCGCTTATTTCCAAAGGGTAGTAAGACCTACTGACATGAGCTCGAATTTTGAAAGTCTCTACAATAAATTGTGTTTAAATGTCAATTCATACGTAATATATTATCATTTGCAGCAAACTTGAGGCATTAATTGATCATACATATTTATGATCAGTTGAATAATATTCATGATTACAAATAAAAGAAAGGTATGTAACTTATTAAATTTAACGTAAAGAAATGTTTCTCGTATGTTGTTACATCAAAAACTCCTTAATTCTAGATAAGACAAAAAGTAATTGCACTCCATGCTGATAACGATCACTATTTACTGCTTAAAGTTAAGTAAAACAAAGCTCTGTTGATGGTTGTTATACAGGAATACATAATCTACAACCTTATCCCCTGCCCATATCAAACTTACGTTATTGTCTTCATTGCGCAAATATCCGATCTTTTCTGCCTACGGCTGTGTCAGTCACGCTCTTCTTTGACATATTGTTCAATAACTCACTAAAAAAAAACAAAAAACAGTTCCAGTAGATTATTTTTGTACAAGTTTTAGCATGGAGCCTGCTCCATGGTTTTAGTTTACCCTCCTTGGTTCTCCGTATAAACGCGCTTAATAACGATCAATATACAGATAACATAGTGCTCAGTAACCAGACAATAATATCAAATGCAAGTTTGCAACAACAAAATGATATTGCAATTTAAACCGTATCGCCAGTCATTATAACAAAAATGCTTAGCTGTATTTCATTTTCAATACCAAAAGTTCCGTCCTCTTTCAAATTATTAAGGTTTTACAAGTATACCACTTAGTTGGCCGAAATACTGTTCATAAAGTACAGACTGCGGTATTTTTTTATGACCCCAAATTTTCCAACGCTATTGTAAAGGTAATACAAAGTTTTGGTATGGGGTCATGAATTTGGTTCAAATGAACATATTGGAAGCATATGCGATCTTACAAAATGCAGTGATCGTTGTCCCGGTTGAAATCGAGTCTAAAGTTATGAAATTATTAATAACAAACTCTTTATGTTGTGTAGCGCCCTCTCAAGGTCAAGATATTAATTAAGCTATAAAACAATGTTTCTTGACTAATTTTGACCGATAAGCTATTCCCGTTAGGTAGGTATATATCACAACTACATATTCTGAAATTTTCAGGGTCGCAGTTACCATTGTACGGCCGTATGCGCTATTTGAAATTTATCAAAATTTATCGGGAGTACCGATAAATTTTTATTTTCATTTTTTCTCCAAAGCAGAAGTGTTTTAGGGGCTAATTTTTTTTTAGTGCTTACTATACATCCACAGGGGCATCCAAATATATTTAAATTGTAAAGAATCATTATCCACCAAATTTTCAAAATTTCCCAAAACTTTGTATTACCTTTAACGAGTTCCTGAAAATGGGTTCTGAAATCCCAAATATACCTAGCTGCTGCCATGGAGTTACTAACTCCATGCTGCTGCACATACGATACGAGAACAACACATGCAGTGCAATCTTCTCCAAACGCACATTAAATCCTGCACCACATAATATACAAGAACATCTTGGGAACTTTCTTTTTTTAAACATTATTGTTTTTCGGTCTCACTGAGCAAATCTTGTAAGGTCCTATATCAGATACATTTATCTTTTCAGAGTTACTTCCAAAAATAATGAAGTACATCGTCTTTTCGTATTTCCAAATAGGCCTGATAAGAGACTCGCCTTGATCCTTTCCCTTCCCTTCCTTTTTAATTTTTTTTTTATTCATTGTTCTTCCTTTTTCTTATTTCTAATTCCTGTCCTTTTCTTTATTCTTCTTTTTCTTTTCTTAAGTTGTTATCCTTTTTATTATCTTCTTCCTTCTTTCCTCCTGCTTTGAATTCCTTCGCTATATCATTATTTTGTTATGTCTTCTTTCATCTTTCTTAATTTTCTAAATAGTTATGCTTCTTTCATGTTCTGATTAAATTAGGCTTCTTCCAATGTTCAAAAGTGAACAAAGAAGAAGGAGAAGAAGAAAAAATACACAAATGGGGCCACCCCTGGAACTTCATAGAACAACTTATGTTTTATGTTTGTCAGATTCGTCTGCCCCTATCTAAGTCCTGTCCAAGAGATTTGGTATTGAGGAATTGCTCAAGATATGCAGCAACAACAATGATGGAAGAAAAAAAGAAAGTGGGTTACTTATCAAAGAAAAGCATGTATTATATATGTATAAAATGTAGTCTTCGTAACATCCTATAGTATTATTTTGGAAAACTTACGATATGAAACGGGCCTCCCTAGCAATTTGATTTGTTACAGATGGGACTAAAGTTTGGAATTTGTCTCATTTACCAATGTTTGGTTGGCTTTTTAAAAAGTTTCTGGTTTTGGAAAAAATGGCATTTATCAGATTTGGCCTTGTGTCACCTCTGATGTGTATACTGCATCTAATGTATGGACTGAAGTGAGTGTGAACTGTTATATTTTTCACAAATGGCCAAGAAATTCCCCCAAGAATTAAGTGCAAAATGTTTGTGTGTTAAGGTAAATAATGCTTGAAGATTTCATTTCAGTAGCTTTGTGTAGTGTCCTACCACCCCCTGTTGTGTTGCTGTTCATAAAATGAGAACCAAGATAGTTTGCTCCAGGATATTGCAGGGTATTAACCCTAGGGTATGGATGAACAATTTGGGGTTGATGAAACTGCTCTATTGCATACTTCACTTTCGGACCCAAGTGCGAATGGTTTTACACCCTGATTGTGGCTATACCGAGTACACTTATTATTGTATGATTTTAATATTAGAATTGAGTAATGATAACATATTTTATAAGAGCATCTTATATTGCATCTAAATGGGTTATGGATAAATTATCGACAAAACATGTGGATAAGTAATAGAACCGGTGAGTGATTAATTGAAAGAATTGAACCTCACACAATTATTATTCCAGAGAAGATAATAATAATAAAATAATATTAATTTTTATATAGCGCTTAATACAAATGTCTCTAAGCGCTTTACAAATATACTATTACCCCGGTCATTGGATTCAGTGCTTGCCCGCACACGCTGTGTGCACAATCTCCACTCCCTGGGGAGCATTCCAGCCGGGCGTTACTTGACGCTCACAAGCTATTTGGCCAACAATAACGCCGCATCCTACCGGTACCCATTTGACACCTGGGTGGAGAGTAGCAAGTGCAGGTTAATTATCTTGCCAAAGGATATTAGTGCCGTGTCGGGATTCGAACCCTCGACCTTCGCATCTCTAGTCAAGCGCCTTAACCACTCGACCATGACACTCCCAATAGTATTTAAAACCAATCTAAATGTGTATATATACAGGTATGAAATCGCCTTGAGGGAATATCATGGCCATGCTTATAAAACGAAGTACCAATAGTAATTACATAATTGAATCGTATAGAGATGTCGACTGTTTTGAAAGGCCTAGCTGTTTTATAGACTCAAGGAACGTGCGCACATCTTTCCATGACCCAGAGGCGGGCCTGGGTGTAATATATTTGTCGTAAAAAATTTGAAATATGAAAATTTATAAATAAGCAGCCGTTCAAAAATATACACCGGGTATTTGCTCGAGAAAAAAAAATCGCAGGTACAAGGACAAATCAAATTATTGGTTTGAATTAGTTATTGAAGAATACTGGTAACTACAACTCTTCCCAAGTAAAGTCGTGTACAATAACTGCAGAAAAAGTGGGACATATCTATTGGAGGTTCGTAGTCGAGTGGTTCAAACTCTTGACTGGAGATGCGAAGGTCAGGGATTCGAGCCTGGACGAAGCACAAGTGTCCTTCATCAAGACACTGATACCGGTAAGAGAGAACTACTTTAATTTAATGCAGTGAGCAACGAAATCAGTAGCGTAGCTATAGCTAGAGAAATATTGGAGTGCCTAGAGAACCTTTCGTTATGAATATGAGTGCTTTAAAGAAAACATCATTGTTATTATTATATTGGCATTATTACTATCAATAGGTAATTTGTTGTATATCGACAAATCACCTCTTAATTTCGTCAGAATTTTCTTTCTTCTTTAATCCTATTTATTTATTTCTCCACTTTTGTGTGTAGACGATTACTCAAAATCGGTTCAGCCAATTACTTTCAATTTTGACACAGTCATGGGTCATTGTCATTTGACGTGCCAGCCACACTTTGAAGGTCATCAGTTCTTCATGACGTCAACCAGGCGCCATTTTTTTGAAAATAAACTCATGATCATATCTTCATAACGGAAAGTCATTTCTCATTTATATTTATGATGATCAAGGTCAATATCCGTCCGTTCGCAAGTACAAGGACAAATCAAATTATTGGTTTGAATTAGTTATTGAAGAATATTGGTAGCTACAACTCTTCGAAATATAGTTGTGTATAAAAGGGGCAGAAAAAAGTGGGACATATCTATTGGAGGTTCGTAGTCGAGTGTTTCAAACTCTTGACTGGAGATGCGAAGGTCTTTTATTATTATTATTAACATTATTACTATTCTGAGTAGTCTGTCGTAAATCGACAGATCACCTCTTAATTTCGTCAGAATTTTCTTTCTTCTTTAATTCTTTTTATTTATTTTTCCACTTTTGTGTGTAGACGATTACTCAAAATCGGTTCAGCCAATTACTTTCAATTTTGATTCAGTCTTAAGAGGTAACAACAACATTTTCAAGGTCATCAGTTCTTTATGACGTCATCCAGGTGCCATTTTGTGAAAAAAAAAAACTCATGATCATATCTTCATAACGGAAGGTCATTTCTCATTCATATTGAGATAGTCCTTATCATAATTATAGTCAAAACCAGCTCTAATGTCGTCAATATTGCGTCAGTAGTGCGTCAAAATATCTGTTCAACGATTGGTCTATGTATATCCCAGGGAAAAACTTGTTTAGTAAGTTAAAAGTTAGCATTATAACAATCTTCTACAAAAAACTTGATGGGGGCGCTAGCTATGCCATTTTGGTAAACATGGCAGACCACCTCATTCGTCTTCCTGTGACGAATTCATGTCGTTATTTATGTTCTTATTTATGTATGTTCATGTGCAATTAGTGTGTGTGCGAGTGCCTGCGTTTAGATGGGTTCATTAAATCATGATTTGTATGCTGATAATAATTAATACATCATGGCAGCCTTGCAAGAATACATCGGAGCTTTCCTCAAAGGTAGAAAGCAGAGAGTAGCTATATGACTGGAGAGACATCAACATGGACTGTGGTGAAGAGCGGAATTCCACAAGGGTGCATCCTTGTTCCCATTCCGTGTGTCATCTTCATAAATGATTTTCCTAAGAAAGTTTCCTTTACCTCTACCTGAGTACTAGTAGTAGGTCTGGCTTAGTGGTGTATAGGCTATTGAGGTACTTGTAAACGTCGATCATATCCCCTCTCTTTGGGCAAGAGACGGTCGTTTCAGGTATCTCAGACGAGTTTGGTATGGTAGATTCTTCAAACTAGGTACTATCTTTGTAGCTCTTCGTTGGACGCTTTTCAAGTCTCTTCTGTTCACCTATCCTGTATGGTGACCATGCAGCTTGTCCGTACGTACTCCAAGACAGACCTAACAAGGCCTATGTACAAGAGTTTGAAAGTGTCCGTGTCCATATTTGTGAATAATCTTCATATTACCCATAGTAGCCTGTTAGACCTGCATGGATACAACATGAGATGTGGTCTTTGACTGTCAGCTTAAAATCAACAAGCACACCAAGATCCCTTTCCACTTTCGATTCTTTCAGGATTATAGTTTCATTGCTATTCTTCATGCGATAATCATAACTTGAGGGGGACCTGTCAATCTTCAACACAGTACACTTCTCTGGGTGAAATCTAAGCTGTCATGTATCTGACCATTCCTGCATCTTTATCAGATCATCCTGCAATTTCTCGGAATCTTCGTAGGTGTCACATCTGGCATACAGTTTTGTGTCGTATGCCAAAAGCTTAATTTTGGACACTATGACACCAGGAAGAACGTTTATGTAGATCAGGAATAACAGCGGCCCAAGTACACTCCCTTGCGGAATTCCACTCAGCACTGATGACCATTCGGACAGTTGACCTTCACTTATACACACTGTCTCCTTCCAACTAAGAATGCTTTGATCCATCCCAGTGTCTTAACATGGATGCCAAAGGCTTCAACCTTTTGCAGTAATCGATAATGGGGCATTGAATCAAAAGCTTTCATAAGTCCATGTAAATTGTATCAACGTTACCTCCCTCTTAATGTGTCCATTCGTTGAGTACTTCCAACAGATGAGTGGTACAGGAACGACCAGCAACGAAGCCATGTTGGTGTGCAGATGACATCTCATTTGTTGATATGTGTTTGATGATGTGTTTTCTCATCATGCACTCATATATCTTGCACACAACATTGTCCCTTTTCAGGTACGATACATTTCCCTTTTCACCTCTGATAATTTCCCTTTTAACAATGATACGTGCCACTTTTACTTTCTAATAAGGGCCTAATCCCCTTTGTTTAAATGCCATTTTTCACCTCTTATCAGATCGGGACCCCTTTTCCGTCGAAAAATGCCCATTTCCTATTTTCATAAGTGCTCTTCTTCGTTTTTGGTGAGTGCCCATTTTAAAGGTGTAAAAAGTGCCACATTTTTACCTCTGATACCCTTTGTACCTTGGCACGAGCTACTTTTCTTTTCTGATAAGTGTCCCCTTTTCCTCTCATCATTAAACGCGCTCCCACTTTCAAGCGACTAATATCACCTCCCACTATACAAAGCTCAGTCGCATTTATTGATGTATAGCCTTATGTAACTTATCAAAGGCCTGCTTTAGACTCTACCACTCCATTCAAGACGGTAGTAAGACCAGGGATATGAGAGTTTATCCCTGGTAAGACCGTACTCGTGAGTATGGTAATGGCACTCACGCTGGAAGGACTACCAGTCTCTACCCGGCATGATTGTGACGCTGATTTCCTATCGAACGGAGACTGAAGAACCTAGCCAATTGAGAAAAAGTGCCCAATGATTACAAGAACAATCTCCTCGGATCACGACGATGATGATAACACTAATCCATCGCATGAAAACAGCAATTTAATATTGTGTGACCGTAACTACCGATATGGGGAATCGACCCACTACTCAAACGGTATATTCACGATCTCTTCCTCAAATATTAGGCTACATCATACCAAATTGTTTGGTTTCGTGGCATATACGAAATAAGACAGATGCCGCATCTAATGAAATTTCCCTCATTTACACCCAAACACGTTATTGAATTATCGGAACATGTTACAAACAATTTCAGTCAGCCTACATGCATATTTATGATAGGTAGTTTATACAAAACTTGAAATTGAAAGACAAGGCGAACATTTTGATAGTATTTGACTATTTATCATTTAATTCTAAACAAATTCTTAACAAATCTTATTGGACACAAGTTATATTGTGCCTTTTTAAATTAGCATAATATCACATCTGCTTTGTTTGTTTGTTTGTTTTAATACACTGTATGCTGATAATAGCTAATGAAATTAAAAGCCCAGTGAAAGGATTTCCGTTTTTGTAAAGCCTATATTATACACCATATATGGACTGGACAATCGTCAAATATAAAAATCAAGAAAGAAAGAAATAAACAAAATGAAAGACAGAGAATAAATAAAGTGAGACACGAAGGTGAAGAAGTAGTAAAGACTATTACCGTGAATCCATTCAGATTTAAAGTAGACATCGGCTTGTGATTCCAGTTTACAACACACTGTATGTTTATTAAAAAAAAAGAAAAAAAAAAAGAGTATGCTCAGGGATATGAGAGTTAAATATCCCTGGTATGCTGTGAACCTTAAGTATATGATGAGAGAGAGAAAGAGGGGGCGAGAGAGAGAGACAGAAAGACAAATAGGAGAGAAGAGGGAGAAAGAGGAAAAAGGAGAAAGTGAGAAAGAGAGAGAGAGAGAGATTGAGACTGAGAGAATATCAAGGATGTCCCATTTACCAATTAGATTATTGTTAATAAGAGTGATGGTCGAGGATAAAAAGTACATTCATTAAACAAATTGATAATACTGTCTATGTTAATAAATAAAACTGTGATAGCGTTGATGCAATTACTTTGAGAGGGTCATGGATTGTATAAAAGAAAACATCGTTACAAAACATGTTATGAACATAGATTACAATGACAAGGGTGAACTACTTCTTACAATGAAAAGGTTTGATACACAAAAAAAGTTATATACTCGGGAGCATAGCTAGCTGAAGAAGGGGACCGTTGTATCCCCCTCCCCACTTAATAATTTAATGGCAAAATAAAAGAGAAAAAAGATGAAGAGATGAAATGGAACATAAGGCAGGCATGAAGAGCAAAAATTTACCAACCTGCACCATCTCTCAAACATATTTTGTTGATTCGCATTTCATGATCTTGCGAGTAAACCGGTGCCACCCCCCCGGTGTTGCGAGTACCTCTATTAAAGATAAACTTTAGTACTGGTAATGCGATTGCATTGTGGAAGAAAAGGTGTGGAAAGGATCAGAAACAGTTGATCATGTAGCATGTAAGTATTGGTGTGCACTGCAGGGTTCTGGAGTCATCAAAATCATAATAAATTTGACCGAGTCTTGGTAAAGTAACAAGCACTTTACACAGAAAGCTATATGGGACAACATACATGGTGTCGGGGTTGGTCCTATCTTGAATTCCTTGTCTTTCTATGCTCATTACTCAGCCAGTATACATTTTCTTCCAAAATTGTTTGGCACATGTCATTTATTTGTAATCATTTAGTGTAAGTTTCGTTTGATTCTGTGAGAACCAATTTTCTTTTTTTTTACCAGAACTGGAGTTTATATTTAATGTGATACTTTGCCACTGACGTATTATCAGTGTTATCTTCTTTCAACTCTGTATCATTCTTCATTTATAGTGTATCCAATTATCAATTGCATCAGCACTCATCACAGCAACCGTCTGATCCATAAATTTTGTAAACAAGAGCATTCATATCCCCTACAATCACTGCTACTATAAGTACTGTTAAATTGGCCATCCTGTATTACCCGTTTCTCTCTCTCTCATCATATTCCGAGGTTCATAGCGTGCTAGTATGCTTACATAAAGCTACATCACGTCTGGAGTGGATCTTAATATAATCTTATAGACGTAAGCGAGCCATAAACAGCGTCTAAATCCCTCTCTCTCTCTCTCTTGGGGCTGTTACGATGAACATCAAATATGTCTAACAAATCTCGAAAAGCAGACTTCAGCACACATTTGATTTCTTTTGTCTAAACAGAGATGTATAGCTTTTAAGTTATGTCTGTACACCCATGCGTGAAGGAAGCGCTCTCAGAAAGTAATAATAATATTCGGTTCTTATAGCGCATAATCACATTATGACGTCTCTATGGGCTTCCAAAAAACAGCTTTGGAAATTATTACCCCGGCTTTAGTAAGGCTGCCATTACGGCGCTCTAGCATTTCAAGGAATTAATTCCTGCCAAGTACCCATTTACCTCCAATGGTTCGAGTGTGGCAAATGTAGATGTCTTGCCAAGGGACATTGGTGCCGCGGCGGGATTCGAACCGCGGACCGTGATCCACAAGCATAGGTGGTATGTACTGTGCTATTGTGTTCAGTGTCATGATATCATAACAATATTGAACCTTTATTCGTACTATAATGAAGCACATCAATGTTCGTTCCATAGAATAGTCAAGTACGCAACTCGCGGTCAAAGGTAAAGAAACGCCAAATGCATGTACTTAATGCGATGGCGACTTCTTACAAAATGTCCAACCTGAAGATGAGGTCTGAGAGAAAAACAACCGTACTTTACTGCTCTATCCAATTATGAAGCTAATAGTTCTCAGCATCTCGCAAAATGAAGCTAAACCCCACATGTCAAAGATATCATAGAAAGGGAGTGTACATTCCTGTGGCCCTTCTCGGGGCCATGTATAATACGACTACGGACGATGCGACCGCAGCAATAACGTGCATGCGTGCAGCATACGCGAAACCGAAGCGCGAGGAAAACATCGGTCTCTTTCGCAACCGCTCGCGCGCTGACCCAGTTAATCAAGTCCATTCGTTTACGTGCAGTTGTCCAAAAGAAGACGTAGATGACGTCAACCAGTATAATTCCCATGATACACTCCCTTTAAGCTAGCTGGTAATTAACTCGAAATTGTGTACGTCCGTGCGTGCATTTGATATGCTGATATTTTGCGCAATAAGATGAAGACATATAGTGTCATGATTTGAAATATGACATTTTTATGCCCATTCGGTAACAGAGATATTAGAGATAGGCTATGCACAATTCACAATATGGCGCCTAGATGGCATCACATAATGCAAATGACCTTGCAAAATTGTGTATATCCAGTCCGCAATAGGGTCTACCATTGTGAGAAATTTAAAGGAAAATGTCAATACCATTCTTGAGATATTTGTTCCACAAGGAATGAACTGAAGAGAAAATAAAGAACTTAAATTCTGACGCCTGTAAAAGGTAAATATATACAATGATACGTATCACCAATACATTAGGAAATCGCACATATTGTATATACGTAGCTCGATATCAACCGAAAGCAAGAGGAAAATCAATTTAAATCACTCGCGGTAGTTATAGTGCTTTCCTTTTACCATTTTTCTTGAGAAGGTCTAGGAATTACTTTCGATGCAAGATTATACTGACTTGTTTATGTAAATTGTAATACACTTTATTCCGTGCTTTAGATTATTTTGTTATCCGTGATTTTTAACATTGTTATCAACGAAAACATGAACTGGGAAAAGATTAATTTGATGAATGTTAAATGTACTATTAATAATTGCCTTCGCTCATTTTATTTGAAGATCTTTCATAATGCAACTGCTTTAAATGTACAATACATCATACCATTTAATATTAATAATTCCTTGATAAATTGTATATACTGCATATACGTCATTCGACATCAAACGAAAGTAAAAGGAAACCCGTTAAATTATTCGCGGCAGTCAGAGTGCTTTCATCTTTAATACCATATTTCTTGAAAAACGTTCAGGAATTATTTTCAATGCAAGATTATGACTGACTTGTTTATGTAATACACTTTTTTCCGTGTTTTAGGTTATTTTGTTACCCGTGATCCCTTTTTTTTTTATTGACTACTTTATTATCACCAGAATTAAGAGCTGGGAAAAATTAATTTGATGAACTTTAAATGTACTATTGATATTGATACTTGCCTTAGGTCATTCTATTTCAAGATCTTTCATAATGCAATTGCTTTAAATGATTTTGTATTCAAAGTTAAAAAGAAAGCCTCTCAAAATTTGCTTTTTCTAAAACAGATTTCCTGAAACAACTGATTGCCTATTTAGGATGAAATTATAAGAATTATTAATCAAAAGGATAACAACAATAATTATATTCTTGTTCTCTTTGAGGAAAGAAATTGGGGCAAAAGATAAAAAATTCTTATAAATGCATGTTCAGATGGACCTCCGCTGATATGAATGGTTATAAGGTAATCATTAAAGGTAAAGACCAGTTATGGTCATGCGATTGCACTGTGAAAGAAACGTTGTGGAATCGATCAGAAAAGGTTGATCATCTAGCATCTGCAAGGTTCTGGAATCTTCAAAATGATAAGAAATTTGGCTCATTCTCCGTAAAGTTACAAGCACTATACACAGAAAGATGTATATGGGACTACCCTATATCTCCCACAGACCATGAGAGAAACAAATTTACCAAATATATGAATTAGTAGGCGTTTTCCCGGCAAATTTTGTATCATCATGTATTAGTCAACACATATTCTTTTACATGATTGGTAATGAGAGCTTCCATTTTTTTTTTGAACTTGGGGCGTTTCCAATACTGGTCTTTACCTTTAAGTCCAACGAAGATTAAGAGTTTGAAATAGCCAAGAATAAGAGTAGACTTTCGAAAGTGGAAGAGAGACTTTGACTCATTTTTGTATTGACAAGAAAAAGACATTTTCACTGATTTTTTTACAAATTTACTTTTCCATTGCCACCTGCCCTTAAAGATACTATGTCCCTTTTGCAGCCAACATCAAATTCTGTAGAACTTTGTAGGAATTATGAATATGTCATGTGTGTCCTATCTGTGACAGTTAAACGTTAGCAGTGTTATAATATTCAAATTATGCAAAGAAATCCGTTTACTTGCTAGACTTCACTGTCAGACACTACTGAGTGACTGGCTGGCCTTTTTCTTCTTTGGTAATGATATGCATGAAATGAGCCGTAAAGGGTACATGATCATTTGTCTACATCAATAACCCACTTCTTGTAATGGCCAAAATCAAGTTGATTGAATCTTTGAGCAGCATAAAACGTATGACCATTCGGTACAATGGTCTGCAAATCAGACTACTGCTTACTGGTTATATAGATCTTAAATCGATTCGACAACTAATAGTCGTTATTTTCCCACAAAAGACATTTTCAAGCCCCCTTTTTTAATTGAATTGAATTGAATTGATTTTATTGTCCATAACAAATGGAAATTCATTGTTCACTGGTATAATGTGTGTTACAAAGATATGTACAAAATTAGACAGATTATAAAACATAATAACAACATAAAATCAATGGCGTTTCATCTAAGAATACAATCTGATTACTTGCATAGAAATGGAGGAAAACAAAAATAAGGTACAATGTCTACATGACTTGTCCTTGTTTTACCATACTGTTGAACATGTGAATTGAATCCGGCACAAAACTGCCGAGACGATAATCAAGAAAAATACAACATGGACAGTGTATTAGCTTCATGTAGCCTACTTGTATTACTCATTGCCCGTGAAATGTCAACCCGTCGCTTAAGCCTTAGCATTTCTAATAAATTAGTAATCAATTGGAAGCACTAAAGAGACATTTAATGAGGGAGATATATTGAGGCCATCCCTTATTCAAACGCCCAACAATGGACCAAATTTTCACAAGATGCAGTTGACCGAATTCGTGTATATTTGTCAAATTGATGCGGCCAGTCGCTGTCATGATGATGTATGGTCGTACGTGCGTGGTGTCGAGAAAGAGTTTGGTAATAAGCAAGCCGGTGTATATCGATCATCATCAGTCATACGAAGATTATGCCTATAAATCCCTTTATGTTACAGTTTATGTCTTCATTTATGCGATGCAGTGTGACGGTGTTAATTGTCATGACCGACCATGCTGAAATTCCGCTTCTCCCGGAGCTAGGAGGTAAGGGAGGAAATAATGACGTCACTGGTTATTTTATACTTTCATTGTCATCATACCTGTAAACTTTAGTAATAGTTAATCAGGCAGTTTTTGTTTTTATCTGCCCGAAGTGCTGGTATTATATAGTGTATCTGGTAGATCAACAAGTAGGATAGTTTGCAAGTTACAAGTTATAGAAATAATAATATATTGTCGATTTGAAGACGTCGTGAGAAAATAGTGCGAGCCGAGAAGTATACAGTTTTAAAACTGAGGGGAAAGATCATTCCCTTTTCAGATGAGCCATAAAAATCAGACATTTGTGAAGAAAAGCGCTTAGGACGTACAATATATTTCTCTTTCTTTCTTCTTCTTTTCTCTTTTTTCTGTTTTTAATCTCTTGTAGATTATTGAGCAAATTTTCTCGATTTGCTGAGACTCTATACAACAACTCTGAAAATGTCTCAACTTTCATGACTGCCTCCACGAAATCCAACGACCAACAATTTTAGTGAACTAATTCACTCTAAGACGGAGTAGAAAAAGGTATATCGATTGAGATCTGGTAGCATGTTTTCCTTCTAAAATGCCTCTTTGATCTGACTAGATCTGGTTGAAGAAGGAATCCTCGCCACAATAATTTAGAGAGTGGAAGCAACAGGCGTGCAAGATATGGATCATCATGATAAAGAAAACCCCACATGCAAGAGAAAAACAAAGCCGGAAAACCTGTATCAATCATACGATTTCCTATATTTTCAGTCCTTGTACCATACCAAGCTTGCGGAATAACGAATGAAAGCACACTTTTTAAAATATAATGCTCTTAATGATTGGCGCATCGTTGGTCTTGTTACAGGGAGTGGGGGGGGGGGG
>BEXV01000435.1:192004-203325 GCA_003118195.1 Hemicentrotus pulcherrimus
GGGGTAGTGAGCACATTTTTTTTTGGTCCTCAAAAATTTGTCGATATGCACCCCCCCTTGAGCTCCAGGGGGGGGGGAGCCCAACCCCCCCAAAAGGTAAAAATCGCGTGATTTTACATGATTTTTTTCTCAATCCGCCTTGATCCGCCACTGGCATTCAATATCGTTTAATATCATTCCTTTTTAATTTCATTTAATTCAAATTAGAGAGAAAGCCATTCAATTCATTGACTCGAAGTTGTCATTTAATTTCGCGCCAGCTCGATAGACGTTGAGTTTCGTCCTTTACACCAATTTCAATTTCATTTTTAGGCACACACCTGGGCATTTTGAACGTTCGAATTAAATTAACATGACCAAGTTCTGTAGTTCTAATTAATTATTAATGTATTTTTTCACGTCATATTTACTTTTTTCTCAGTGTTTTAAATTATATAATTTCATTTTATGAGATATTTCAATATAATGGAAAGGTAGGTCCCATACAAAACGTTTGCATAATGATTACTGCCCAAATGCTATAAATGCTTGCCTATTCGTGAATTCGAATAGAGTACCGAAGCTGTGACATAAAAATCTATTTTTATAATCTCTTTCTTTTTTCTCAATTTTCCAAAAGAGCATACAAAATAGTGTTCAAATGTCAAAAACCACCATCTGAATAACAAGATTTCCTATAGGAACTCAGTTCTATATTGCTCTGGCTCATATTTGGTATGCTTGTAAACTTTCCTTTACTATTAAAATTCATCTTTTATATTTTTCAATTCCGACTGGGTCTTGGAGAAAACAGGGGTCAACAAATTCATACGAAGAGTAATAATATCTGGAGATCCGGGTGTATTACGATCAGTTCTGCGTACGTGACATACTGCACATGCACATGTTGTATCAATGGAATACATAGCATATACCAAAATATGAGGGGGGGGGGATGGGTTAATGGTTGCACTGATCTGACTAACTGTACGAAATACGAGGGAAATGGACTCGTATATATTTATAACTTGCGTTCTTCTCACCTCCCTTTCTCTCTTTGTGTCTCTATGTCTCTCGCATTAATCTACCTCTTTGCTTTTCCACTAAGGAGATTGTCATCGGTATCTCATTAACACCCTCATCAGTCTCCCCGGTGCTACACTATTATTCAAAATTATTATCTTCATTACTCTCTCTTGGTTATTGTATAATTAGATGTCAGTATATGGTAGACTACAATGATTTTCACTCAGGATACATCCAACTTCCGCTTTATAGCCTACCTCCATCTGTTGATCGTAAAAATCACTCGACGTCACAAAGATCATTATACCCCACCAGACAATAAACTCACAAATTTCCGACAATATTACCTTATTCGCTTCCAATCCATTTTGTTTCTAGTCATGTGTCGATAAACGTTGCCGATATCGGGGATTGTGTTTCTTTCAGGACATCCGTAAATGAAATCGATTTGTGTCGAACACACACACGCAGGCACACGCACACACACACTCACACACACACGCACACACGCAAAAATCAACAACTTTAATATGCCTCCACTTGTCATTGCGAGCACATATTGCACACATTCATCCGACCAAGACGGACACTGGTATAAGCGGCTATTTTTCTAACATCGAGTATGATTTATTGCGGTTTGATTATTGTTCCTCTGTGTGGTCAAATCGGCATCAGGAACAAACAGATAAACTCAAGAAAGTTCAAAAACGAGCTGCTAGAAAAACTTTAAACAGAAGTTGACTACGAGACTCCATCCAGTGAATTGATTAGCAATCTGAAATGGATGCCAATTGAGAAACATTTTGAATTTCAGCGTGTTTGTATGATGGACAAAATAATGCACACTTCATTTGGCGCCATCCTATTTACAAGAAAGTTTAATCAAAGTAAGTGACATCCATCGGCATAACACAAGGCAGGCAGTTGAAGGTGTACTTTCTGTGCCAAAGTATATTATGGTTTAAACATAGCCCCCTCGTTTCTTCAATTATAGCATGGAATCAGTTGGACGGATCATTGAGAATGGCAAGCTCTGTGAACACCTTTAAATACAGTTCAAACAATCTTGCATTATCGATTCCCAATGAGGTAAAATTTTCTTAGCACTGAATGTAGGACGATATAATGCTTTTCAAACTTAAAGAATGATTTCATATAATGTGTTGTCAGCTATAAATACATTTGTATTTTAAATGTTATTTAAGAGTTTACATTCAATAGCTATACTAGATTACATGCATTATTTTTTTCACATTATCCAGTAATTTACTATTATCTAATATATTTTGTTGTTGTAAATAAGTATATAACAATTGAACTCTCAAAGTATATGTTTCCTTTTTTAATGTCTAGGCTTGTACTTACCAAAATATGCTAATAGTTACTTTTCATCGGATTTAAAAATTAATTACTGTCTACGCTATAATTTTAAATTAAAATATTATAACTATGCAACAACTTTTCTTGAATGAAAAGCAAAGCAAGACAAAACAAACAAACTTTTCTTTGATTATAAGGATACCAAATACTTAATATTATGTTTAAACATGTTCTTACTTATTGTTTTTGCTGTTATGAATTTATGTTCAAGATTTTGTTATCAATGTTATTATCATATATATATATATATTGTTTAAACTATAATGTACCTCATTATGTTAAACAGGGCCTCATGGAAGACCACCATTATTGGTGATAATGAGTCACCCTGTCTAAATATCAGAAATAAATGAATAAATAAAATAAATAAACTATATCTAAGGTCGGTTAACCTCTTTTCCTTTTCACATACAATTTGTTTCAATTTGGTGTTTAATTGTTTTGTTGAAAAGGTTATAGAGAGTGATTGTGAGGTACTGCCGTTGTTTTTAACGTGTGAATTTTAAGACCTTAGATTTTATCATTTACAAACAAAAATAATTTATGCAAATGCTTCCGTAGTAGAAACACAATGTGTGCACAATGTATATGGGAATAGTTATGGCGATGGCAGCATATTCCAATTATGATAATAATGTGTTCTTTGCCATTAAAACATGTGTGATAACTGTTAGTTGCATCAGAGCAGACGAAATGGGGGGGGGGGGGGGGGGGTTGATTCAAGTATATTGCTTTAGCAATATTTGAGTATAATCATATCCCTATTCTAGCGCTACCTATATAATTTCACATTTATATTAGTTTTTGCTATTACTGTCACTTGTACTCTTGAGAGATCGTTATTATTGTCTTTGGGATGTTTTTGGTGATATATCTTTACACAGGTGTTGCCTGGCCATTTTGAGTGAAATAGATTGTTTGACAACTGTTGCACAAAATAATATATAATAATTGATGTCAGGAAAGCAATAATATACCAAGTATACCCTATAAACAATACAGTCCAAAATTCATCGACAAGGGAAATAAACGCCATACGATTTACCATATAAGAATTACAATTATGAATTTGTAGTGACTAATTTTAAAAGGCTTTTGAAAAAGAAAACTAGGGCCTATTTCGAATTTAAGAACATCAATGGCAATCATAAAATCTACCCCCCCAACAAAAAAAGAACATTATATACAATGGTCACTAAAATGAATTTATAAACTCAATTACCAACAAAATGATGTCATTACTAATGTTGAGTTTAATGAAGTCTTATTCTTACAATACTTTAAATTTCTTTGCAGGAAATCTCCAATCTGCCATCTGTGACCTACAGCACAGTCGTTTTGTGTACAAAAAAGAAATAAACCTCATTCTTTAGATAGATAATAGGGACTATCCTGACTCGCACAATAGTCAAAATAATTTCCCTCGATCTCATCCTTGCAGGTTGATTTTATTAGACGAAGGGGAAAGACCCAAAACATACACAAGCCGGAAAAGGGAATTGGATATCAGAGACTGACTTCTTATTTGAAGAAGCCTGATCAAGCCGTGCTCCGACTTCCATTCCGCCCATGTCCGATCGTCTAGATTTCGTTGTACGTCGAAGAAGCCCTAAACCAAATTGACACCTCGTCGTAAGAGGCAAAGCTGAGCAAACGTCACGACAGCTATAATCCCGCCTAAACCTCCCCGGTAGGCACGCAGCTTGGATCGCTCTGTTTGTTAGACCAACAACGGTTGAATTTGGGGGAGGTAAAAACGGAATGAGATGAAGTTAAATAGAATAGGTTTATATCATGAATGAAATCGCTTTGAATGGTTATCTAAATTGATCGTGACATAAAAAACGAGGAGGAAAAACAGGTCGGAGAGGTAAGTTACTACATAATTTATTCGCAGTAGAATAAGCCTTTTCCCCATGTCCATTTGTCTGTATCTTTCTTTTCTATCCCTCTCTCTCTCTCTCTCTATCTCTCTCTCATACACTCGCACACATAAACACTTTTTATTTATTCTTTTGTAATTTTGTTTTATTCCTCCAAATACAATAGAATAAAAAACAACATACAATTGAATAAAGTAACTAAACGTTTTCAATATTAATCGCTTATACATAAACATAATTAAACAAAAACTCATTTGCGGTGTATCTTAGCAACAAAGTAAACTTAATTGTACATGTTGTTTACTTATATACGGTATAAACAAAACAACCTATAACAAATCTGAAGCTTATTTTACTGGTAAAAAGTCCTGCTGCTCCCTCATCATCCCTCACACAAACACACCCACACACTACTCACGCAGTGGATGTCTGCTCAACTCAATAAATATACTGCTTGTAAGTATCGGCTTGCATGGTGAGGTACCACTCCTGACGACGGATATTCAACATGTTCGAAACGTTGAGTCACTCCCGCCACCCGTGCCTTCCAAAATTGATAGTTCTCCATAGAACTATAAGCTAAGAAATTACCGAGAGTCCTTTTCAGGACTCCTCAATCCCCCCTCTCTCCCTCTCTCTTACGTGGTGCACCCGCAAGCCTACTCTATATCAATAAATATACTAAATAAGTAAGTTAACCAAGCTGCAAAATAGAGTTACACTCTAACAAGCTCACGGTGGCAAATATTATTAACACTAAGCTGCCTCCACTTTAGAAAATGGAATCTTAACTTTCCCATTCTAATGGCTATTTTATTTTCCTCATCCCCATAATAAAAAATGTTTTTCTTTACCTTTTCTAAAGTTGGTGCTTGCCCCCCCCCCCCCATCTTGACATAGATATAACATACTTCACCATGAAAATTATAGTATTACAGATTTTTATACTATATGAACTACCTGCAAACCCAGCAGATACACACACGCGCGCGTAAACGCACACGCACACACACACACACACACACACTATATATCCCGAACTCTCTCCCGTTCTCACCCTCTCTCTCTATATTTTGTTTATCTCTTTCTCTCTCTCTCTCTCTCTCTGTAAAGTAAATGTAAAAAGCGGAGCATCATTGTGATTTAAAATAATATGATAAACAAGTAGCTTTTAAATGTATTGCGATGGACTATTCAAGGAGGAAAATATATGAAAACTGGTTAGCAGTTGAAAAACTCTTCATCTTATGCGACGGTATAGGCAGAAAAGTCAGATCAAAGAGATGACAAGATTTTACGAAAAGTGCGATTATCATCGTTATGGTAAGATTATCCCCCAGCTGCAAATCTCGTCGATATGATTTAAAGCTAATTAAAATGTTTACCTTGAGGCACTCATATTCTTGCTTTGTTCCCTTTATCCCACATTTTTATTATCGACGTCTTTATTTTTATCACCTATACGCTATTTTCACTAATTGTATGAAACTGTCTTAACAACCGTGGTTACAATAGTAATTGCTGTTCCCAAGGGTCATTATAGTGCACCGTATTCTTCAAGGGGATGTTTAAGGTATATTACAGAAATATGAAAAGGTATGAAAATATATACGACAGGAACAATATGTCAATGGTAGTCACAGGGTTTTTTTTCTCCCCAAAATGCTATACCGGCTAATCAAGATTCTAATTGCAAGTTTTTTGTTGGGAGTACTGGACATCGTCTGTATAATCTCTACGGTCTTATGATAACATCAATAATATGTTTTCTCACATGCCTAAACATGTGAGACAAGGGGTGCCGCGAAATCATTTTAAAATAGGGGGGGGGGATATTGGAACTTATTTGCCAAAAAGGTTGCCCCAAATTCTTCGACAAGCAAATAATGAAAATATTTTGAAATGTGTGGAAAAGATTGAAAAGCTTCAAACTGTCAGCATCTACGGACATACTGACGAAAATTGTTATGAGAGGTGATGTCACAGGGGTTAAATGTCGTTTACCCCAAGGTTTATATGTCCGAATGAAATGAAAAAGGGTTCTCAATTTTGAAGTTTCGTAACGCCCAAAATGACATAGATCACTCAGTATCGTATCGTTTTTTTTTTGGTTTAATTACGAACGTTCAGAATAACTGACCCTATCACTTATCCCTATCCTAATCATGAACCTTTGAAATAAGGCAACATTAATGTGCGGAATAACGAACCCTATTTCATTTTCGTAATCACTAAACTTCCGAATAAGGCAACAATCATTAATGTCCGGATTTACGAACCCTACTTCAGTTTCGGAAATCATGAAGCCCTGGGTACGTATGGTAAATTTGTGTTTAGGAATTACGAACCTATGCAAGTGCCTGTCGTCAAAGCCACCCCCTCCCTCACACACACGCGCGCACTATCTACATCTATTTGTGAGAATGAATATTGCCGACAAGCCGAAAGAGAAACTCGATACTTGAATAATTCTGCTGGTCATGCTAGTATAATGAGCCTATCAGAGCACAATTTTAGAATGATAGTCCCTGAAGTTTTCTTTGATCCGGCGTATGTCATTGAAACTCTAAACGACCATATATTCCTTGTGGATTAATTTCACAGAGAGCGTCGGTTGTTTCATTTAGCATTCTTGGTTTCTTCATCGTCAGTATTACCATCATTATCACCATAAACAGTGTGGATTGTCCTACGTAACAACAGAATGTATGCAATTCGCACTCTGACTATTGACAATTATTTGTAAAAGGTGAGTGAAATCATACATTTTGTGCATCAGATTGGATCACATTACGAAAATGGCCAATTGCATGATAATAATAATTTCTCACCTCTTCACTTTTCACTCTTGTTTCCGTTATAGGCGTTTACTTCAATACATTGGTAGTTTCTTCTACAAACCCATCTCTTTACGACAATAATATGGAGAACTATTCAGGGGAGGTAACTCCTGATATAATGAACCTCTTCACGACGCCAGATGTGCCAATGACGACGATTAACTCGACCATGGCACCTGGAGGGGGTGGTCAAGGATGGGGCGTGGGCAGGATCGAAAACAACATCGCAGTCCGCATCGTCTACGGCATCATCGCGATGACGGGAATCCTAGGCAACTTCCTCGTCTGTTTCGCGCTCTCCAGGAACGCAACACTGCGCGCGCGCACCAGTTATTTCATCATCCACCTCGCTTTCACTGACCTTTTGACCTCTACCTGGACCATTCCGTTCCATTTGTTTCCCGATCCACCGGGGGTAGCTGATAACACAAATGGAGAGATCGTATGTCGGCTTTACATCTCGAAATTCCCACTTTGGTGTACCATATTCGCCTCCGTGTATAGCCTCGTCAACGTCACGCTAGAGCGATACTTCGCGGTCGTTCACCCCGTCAAGTACAAGATTTTCTTCTCTACGAAATGGAGTGCGATGATGATGGCGGCCACATGGGTCATCGGTTTCCTATCAAATATCTACTTCTTCTGGTTGTATGATGCTACAGAAGGGTCGTGTGAGTTCATCGGATACCCATCGGTGGCATCTCAACGCATCGTAGGTGTGTTTACATTCGCCGTGGTCTATGTCATACCTATTGTGGCTACTCTCTTCTGTCATCACAAAATGATCGCATCACTCAAGAAACAATTTGAGTCTCTCAGACAAGAAAGACGGGAGAAAAGAGCAACAGGTAATATCTTCTAGGAACCGCCGAACATCCCCTTGTTCCTAATATGATTGTGTGCCATAGTCTGCAAGCACAAACTCTAATTTGGCACTATACAACAATTCCTAAAACCTTGAGCCGCAATATGAGACTACAATAGGGGGAGGGGTCAGAGCCCGTAACTTCATTAAGATACTGAAAGCTTTTATTTGCTCCTAACTTAATTTGAAAACCCAAAGTAATTCGTTAACATGAATGTCTCGGCTGATAATAAGGTGGAAATAGCCTGAAAGCATAAAATAAGACAAATGAGCCACATGGAATTACAGAAGAGGATCCCGGGTTCGAAACCTTTAGATTGTCAATTGATAGTCAACAATGTCCCTCTACATGACTTGTATGGTCCATTGAATGCTTACGGATTATTTCGTTTAATTTACTGAAACAACCATATTAATTTAATTTCATTCTTTGCGATGATAACATGATTCAGAAAACAATAATCGAGAGAAAAAAGAAGAGTTTATTGAATTGTTCGTGTAAAGTAATATTTTGCTATCTTTCAGATTCATAGGATAGCACAACACATTTGCCTTCAAAATTCTGCATTTCTGTGATGATTTTTCACAGGCCTTTTCTATTTCAGTTTATCGGGATATAATATCATATTGACAAGGCTTTCCTATATTTCTTTTATCCTTTCCTTTTTTGACAAAAAAATCGCGAAAAACAAACTCTATACTGTAGTATATGCCCAGAATAATGTGTAACCGGACTATGTTTAAGGTTGCAAGCATCTTCTTAGCTTAACTCACATTATAAGCTAGAAGATAGTTTTGTTTCTTAATCAAGTTTGCTCAAACTCACAAATTTTGTTAGAAAAGTTGTTAAACTTTAACATTGGGGCATGTCCCAGATATTTTGTCCCATACGTCACAGACAACATCAAAGGTTTTAAAATTAATATTTCTCGCGAGTGTATCAGCTTGGACTAGAGTAATGAAGAAGAAGAATGTTTTCAATGTTTATAAAGTTCAATATTTCAACTTGGTAACGTAAGAGACACAAAAAGACCAAATACCTCGTACTTGCCCATGTTTAAAGTTGCAAGCATCTTCTTAGCTTAACTCACATTATGAGCTAGAAGATAGTTTTGTTTCTTAATCAAGTTTGCTCAACCTCACACATTTTGTTAGAAGAGTTGTTTAACTTAAACACTGGGGCATGTCCCAGATATTTGTCCCACACGTCACGGACAACATCAAAGGTTTTAAAATAAGTATTTCTCGCGATTGTATCAACTTGGACTAGAGTAATGAAGAAGAATACTTTCAATGACTATAAAGTTCAATATTTCAATGAACTTGGTAACGTAATTAGGGACACCAAAATACCTCGTACTTGCCCATAAGATGATTGCTATTATTACGTGTTGTAGAGGTAGAGCAATTAAGCCATAATAGCAACAACTAATTTATTTGAGGTTCAATAATTATTCGCATGCTACAGTCCCATAAACGTCCCGGACCGTCCCGGACCATCCCGGACCCCATCCGGGGTGATCCGGGATTCGGTCCGTGTTGACACCGTGTTGGCACCGGGGTGGTCCTGGATGGTCCTGGATGGTCCTGGATGGTCCTGGGCGGTCCGGGAGTCGACCCCGGATGTTTTTGACGGTCAAAAACTGCCGGGGTGGTCCGGGACGGTCCGGGACAATAGTTTGATCCGGGGTGATCCGTGTAGCCACCGTGCTGGGTCCGGGGTCATCCGTAGTGGCGCCGGGGCGGTCCGTGTTGATCCGTGGCAGTCCGGGAGTGAGTTATTGACCCCGGATCACCCCGGCGCCCCTACGGATGATCCCGGACCCAGCACGGTGGCGACACGGATCACCCTGGACCAGCACGGGGCGGTCCGTGATGATCCGGGGCTCTGCCGGGGCGATCCGTGTTGGCACCGGGGCGTTCCGGGATGATCCGTGTTGGCACCGGGATGGTCCGGTGTCATCCGTGTTGGCACCGTGTTGGCACCGTGTTGGCACCGGGGTGGTCCGGGGCGGTCCGTAGTGGTACCGTGTTGGGTCCGGGGAGACGGTCGGCGGTTGCTTTTTTTTTTAAACAAAACATCCCGGACCATCCCGGATCACCCCAGACCATGGTCCGGGATGGTCCGGAGAGGTCCGTGCTTGTCCGTGCTGGTCCGGCTTTATATGGAACTGGGGCTTACCGAGTGAACGAAATGATTAGTATCGAGGCACTTCTCATACACATAATGCATTAAATCTGGTTACATTACGAAAACGCGGCCCATTTGATTATTGGGCTTCTGAGAGTTTTCGATCGCGACTGGCGAACTTAATATTGTCCTTGACAATTTGGGGAAATGTCTGCACCTTTATACATTTTTCTTCATTTGCCCATGAATGAATATGACAGACCTGTTTGGGCCGAGTGGATAATTTACCTGATTATAACCCACAAGGCACGAGATTCAAATACACGGGACAGCATTAACGTCCTACATCTGCCGTACTCGACCTAGGTCCAAATGAAGTGTAAATGGATACTTGCTCCGATTGTTCCTTCAAAGGCTCTGTGCGTTGATAATTTCTATAATAAATGTAATCAAAGCCAATCAATGAAATGCAACGATGTCAGTACCTTATTGTCAAGATGTATGTATAAGCCTGAAAATAATTCGATTTTTTTTTCTCCCCCCCCCCTTTGGATTTACCATCATTGATAGGTCAAAAGCCCAAGAAGGATGCTAACGCTTGGCAACTGAAAGCAGCCCATGAGATCCAGAAGACGCTCTTGGTAGTCATCATCACGTACATGATCTGCTGGGCTCCCAATCAATTTATCTTCTTTGCCTACAATATGGGTGCTCCCGTAGACTTCACCCAACCCTACTATCACGTGTCAGTCGTCTTCGCCCTCTGCAATTCATGCCTCAACCCGTTCATCTACGTTTACAAGAATAAATACTTCAGAAGAGGATTATTGGAGTCATTAGGCTGACCTGAGGGAATGCTAACCTTCCTGAACCGGATCGGACCGGCCAGTACCGCAGAAGGGGAGACCCCTACTAACACCCTTGACAATAATGTTGATGCTGGTGTTAGTGGGAGATCCTCGGCGCATACGAGCACAAATAACTCCTTGGTTTGATATTAAACAATTACAGTCAAATCACAGCGCGTATAGCTAATAAGGCTTACAGAGAAAATTTATTCAGCAAATCGTTCGCGAACCTGAATGCTTTGAGTGCACTGAACTGAGAGTGATTTTCAGGGTGATTTTTCGATAGAGAGGTAATCTTCAGTTTTCTTGGCAGAATATGTATTTTTTTTTCTTCAATCATCAGTTTATGTCCTTGACCCCCCCCCCCCC
>BEXV01000435.1:223977-234835 GCA_003118195.1 Hemicentrotus pulcherrimus
CCCCCGATTTTTACGTATTTTATGTCATATTTAGAATATGAAGGCATTTGAAGAGCCATGCTTTTCAACGAATATGTTTAATCTGATGTTCTTCCACCCTTGCATAGTAACAATGATAACGCTCACAAATGATTTTTTACCTCTTCCCAGAACTCAACCTTCTCTTTAAAACCTAATCCAGATGAAACATACATGTATCAATTTGTTCAAAATTTCTTACCAAATGAAGAGTAAAAGTCCTGTTGTGATGCCCAACTCTCTAGTTTTGAACAGATCTTTGTATGATCCACGTTTCTATCAAAATGAGTAAAGAAAGAAGAAAATTAGTCATATTATGACATGAAATTTCAACAGATATCCAATCTAAATCATTGAGAAATACTAGTACCTATGCTTAGGTGCCCAGATTTGTCTGAATGAGAGAATAGAGCACTCATGAAACTAGACTGCAATTCCTCACTGCTGACAAGAAATGACTGACGTACGAGCGACAATCGCTCACAAAAGAAAAGAGCTGTATTTTACCTTCAGATTTGAAAGACAAAATATCCCTGTAGATTTTGTGCACAAAATTCCATGTTCAATATTTTGATAAACAATAAACATCTGAGAAGGATACTAGCATCACAGAAAGGGACAATTTCACATTACAGTACCTGTGAGTTGAATCTGTTTACACTAACTTCTGAACATTAATATCTGAACGATCAATGGGAGTCTAAATGTAGGTAACCCTTTATCATGGTGCGTTTAAGTATGAAGACAATTTTTTAAAATTTTGGACTTAAAATTTAGAATGCAATTAACTCATAAACCACCGTGGGTATGAGACTATTGTATCAGGAAACTGGCATAAATATTCATAATTGAATGATACATGCCTAAAAACTTAAACAACAACATATCTTTAATTGGACACTTTAAATAAAGTTTGAAAATCATCCCGCCAGAAAGATATTTATTGTGTTTTTGTTTAATGATAATTTGACCATTTACAGGTTGTGCATGGTCTTGTCACATAGCAGATTTTGACTTTCACATTCAATCAAAAATTTCACTCTGTTTTTGTCATCCAAATTAAAAGTAAATGTCTAAGAGTATACTCTTAGCTACAACACACTACAATTTGGGAGGGAAATTGGCATTGAATAACAACGATACAGTCCAATGAGCATCAAAAGATATATAAAAACATACTGGTAGTCAAATATAATGCAATCAATTGAAATCTACATTTCTGACTTTGAAAGGCGTCTCAATAAAAAGTATGGTCATACGAGACATGAAATCGTATCTACAACCCATAATCTATCCGAAAATGGAAATATACTTGTTGGTTCAAAGATCCTTAACTATAAGCATATTTTTGACCATTTGTTCGATTTTTTCGCAAAGTTAGGCATGTGTGGATTTTATCTTTAATGCGCACGCAAAACAGCATTTTAGGTTGTATTTTCAAACTAAAAGGGCTAGAATAATGAAATTTTGTCAATCATGGGTTTTAGAGTTATGGTCAAATTCATGGTCTAATGAAATAATAAGATTTCTATGGTTATGGGGTTTACAAGTCCAGAGAATGTGATTATCATGTTAATCAATTGATTGGATGTCAAGAAGGGTGCCCCCTGGAGCCGCCATCGGTCAAATAGAAAATAGTTGCCAGATGAGCTTCAATTTATTTGTACTACACGTAGTGATGACTATGCCACGCAGGACAAGAGAGATATAATCGATCATACTTGATTGAGGGGTTTATAATGGAAATAGCATTCAGTTTTTTCGGTGACTTCATTATACAAATATTTTGTGAAGTGGATTAACTTGAAAATGAATAACAATCATCCATTCTTGAATAGAGCGCATATCACATTATGATATAACGTTTGATGCATTTCTAAAGGAGTTTGGATATTTTTACGCTGGCTTCAGCTCTGGCAACCGTAGCAGTAAGAGCATTTAAGGAATAAATCCTACCAGGTACCCACTTCCTACACCTGGGTCAAGTGAACAAAATGAAGTTTAAAGGCACACTGTCCTACTTGTAGCTACTTGCTCCCTCTATATAGAACACTTCCACAATCGGTGCCTGTTGGTCCCCCATGATCCTCTTTTCCTTATGTTAATAAATGAGAGCTGAGTTAATGAGATAGCCACCTGTCACAGTGACCTCGCTGGGTCGCTGAGTGGCCTTATCCCTTCTAGCTGAAGTAGTAAAGCCTGCCTTTAATGTATTGCCAAAAGACGTTAGTATCCCCGCAGCAGGTATTGAAACCGTGTACCATGCGTGGTTTACTGTCATGAGACTTACGTGTATCCACAACTCATCTGAATGAAAAGATAACACCACTGACCTGCACATCTCCACATCGTAGTTTTCCAAGTGGCATGGGTTTGTTGTTTGCTAGAGCAATAGTCTTGAGGATTTCATGTGCCTTTTCTTGATTTCCACATGCGACCTGGTATCTAGCACTCTCTGGTAACCACTGAAAACAAATTATTTCAATGATATCAAGCTCAAAAACTTGATTTACATCAAGTATATAGAGGAATAGATTTTAGTTTGCACCAACATTATACGGGAGGAAACTGTTCATTAAACGTGGAGACATTAAATCTAAAATTCTATGTAAGAATGGTTTGTTGTACATCAAATTACAGACAAAACAAAAACATTGCAACATTACTTGTGTATTTCCCAATGTCAAACAAAAAACATCAATAAATCTTCCAAATAAAAACCTTAAAGATAAAGACCAGTTATGGTTGCGCGATTGCATTGTGAAAGAAATGTTGTGGAATCGATCAGATAAGGTTGATCATCTAGCATATAAGTATTGGTGTGTACTGCAAGGTTAAGGAATCATCAAAATGATAAGAAATTTGGCCCAGTCTTGGTAAAGTTACAAGCACTGTACACAGAAAGATGTATATGGGACTACGCGACACATGCGCGATATCTTATCAGGTCCAAATATATACAATTATTTACCAAATATATCAATTACCGGTAGTAGGTGGTTTCTTGGNTGGTTCAAAGATCCTTAACTATAAGCATATTTTTGACCATTTGTTCGATTTTTTCGCAAAGTTAGGCATGTGTGGATTTTATCTTTAATGCGCACGCAAAACAGCATTTAAGATTGTATTTTCAAAATAAAAAGGGCTAGAATAATGAAATTTGTCAATCATGGGTTTTAGAGTTATAGATAATCTACTTTTAATGTTATTTTATTGATTCGATAGGGGGCCGCGGCGGTCATTGGAATTCATGGTCAAATGAAGTGACAAGATTTCTATGGTTATGGGGTTTACAGGTCCAGAGAATGTGATTATCATGTTAATCAATTGATTGGATGTCAAGAAGGGTGCCCCCTGAAGCCGCCATCGGTCAAATAGAAAATAGTTGCCAGATGAGCTTCAATTTATTTGTACTACACGTAGTGATGATTATGCCATGACAAGAGAGAAATAATCGATCATACATGTCCTTGATTCTCCAAACTTATTTTGAGGGGTTTATAATGGAAATTGCATTCAGTTTTTACGGTGACTTTATTATACATTATGATATAAGGTTTGATGCACTTCTAAAGGAGTTTGGATATTTTAATGCTGGCTTCAGCTCTGGCAACCATAGCAGTAAGAGCATTTAAGGAATAAATCCTACCAGGTACCCACTTCCTACACCTGGGTAAAGTGAACAAAATGAAGTTTAAAGGCGCACTGTCCTACTTGTAGCTACTTGCTCCCTCTATATAGAAGACTTCCACAATCGGTGCCTGTTGGTCCCCCATGATCCTCTTTTTCTTATGTTAAATGAGAGCTGAGTTAATGAGATAGCCACCTGTCACAGTGACCCCTCTGGGTCACTGGGTGGTCTAATCCCTTCTAGCTGAAGTAGTAAAGCCTGCCTTTAATGTATTGCCAAAAGACGTAAGTATCCCTGCAGCAGGTATTAAAACCGTGTACCATGTGTGGTTTACTGTCATGAGACTTACATGTATCCACAACTCGTCTGAATGAAAAGATAACACCACTGACCTGCACATCTCCACACCGTAGTTTCCCAAGTGGCATGGGTTTGTTGTTTGCTAGAGCAATAGTCTTGAGGATTTCATGTGCCTTTTCTTGATTTCCACATGCGACCTGGTATCTAGCACTCTCCGGTAACCACTGAAAAAAAATTATTTCAATGATATCAAGCTCAAAAACTTGGATTTATATCAAGAATATAGAGGAATAGATTTCAGTTTGCACCAACATTATACGGGAGGAAACTGTTCATTAAACGTGGAGACATTAAATCTAAAATTCTATGACAGAATGGTTTGTTGTACATCAAATTACAGAAAAAAACAAAAATAATCTTTTAAGTGATCTGTAAGCCAAACATTGCAACATTACTTGTGTATTTCCCAATGTCAAACAAAAAAACATCAATAAAGCTTCCAAATAAAAACCTTAAAGATAAAGACCAGTTTAGGTCATGTGATTGAATTGTGAAAGAAACGTTGTGGAATCGATCAGAAAAGGTTGATCATCTAGCATATTGTATTGGTGTGTACTGCGAGGTTAAGGAATCATCAAAATGATAAGAAATTTGGCCCAGTCTTGGTAAAGTTACAAGCACTGTACACAGAAAGATGTATACGGGACTACGCGACACATGCGCGATATCTATCAGGTCCAAATATATACAATAATTTACCAAATATATCAATTACCGGTAGTAGGTGGTTTCTCGGCAAAATTTGTATCATCTCGTACAACTGTATCAGTCATAATATATTCTTTCACATGATTGGTAATAAGAGCTCCCATTTCATTTTTTTGAGAGGGGGGCATTTCCCAAACTGGTCTTTACCTTTAACAACATGCAATAAACAGACATCTGGGTCTCTCTTCTTCTTTCCCTCCCTCCCTCCCTCCCTCCCTCTCTTTGATACAGAGCAGCAGATGGCATTTTGAATATTGAAAGAACTTGAAAAATGAGATCTCCCATACATCTAGAGGGAATAAATATTTCATGAACCTGTAAAGTACATGTACAGTTAAAGCTAAACTTTAGAACTGGTAATGCAATTGCATTGTGAAAGAAAAGGTGTGGAAAGGATCAGAAACAGTTGATCATGTAGCATGTAAGTATTGGTGTGCACTGCAAGGGTCTGGAGTCATCAAAATCATAATAAATTTGACCGAGTCTTGGTAAAGTAACAAGCACTGTACACAGAAAGCTATATATGGGACAACACACATGGTGTCGGGGTTGGTACTACATGTACCTTGATTTCCTTGTCTTTCTATGCTCATTACTCAGCCAGTATACATTTTCTTCCAAAATTGTTTGGCACACATTATTTATTTGTAATCTTGACATTCAAAGTAAGTTTTGTTTGATTCTGTGAAAATTAATTTTCTTTTTTTTACCAGTACTGGAGTTTCTCTTTAACATCTTAATTATTCATACCCCTTGTAAATTTGATGCGATTTCTTTTTTCGTAACTCAAGAATGAATGGTGGACTGGTTTGAATAAGGGCCTTTGCTGAATACTTTAAGATGTAAGCTTTTATACATCACATTCTCAAGAAACAGAAATAGGGATATATCAATTTTTCATACGCTTAAAAAATTACAAAACTTGGTAAGGGTACAAACAATTTGGTTGTTACCTACACTGTATACCGTATATACACTCTCAATAGCAATACACATGAATAGATAAGAATGTGAGAATGAACTTACCTTGCATAATACGATAAAGATGAGCATAGGAATAGATGAGAATAAAAGAAGATAGTTCCATCCTAGAGTGGGCATGACTATAAGAGCTAAGCACACCTCAAAGATGGTACCAAGGGCCCAAAAGATCTGTTCCAGAAATGAAAAATTACAAAAATGCTACATTTTATCATATGAAAGACAAAGATTCTTCACAGAGTCACACATCATATATATTGTGAATCACTGAATTTAATAGAAGCTCACAATTTTTTTTAAACGTAATCAGATAAATATAAAATCTGTCAAAGGAAATGTCTATCAAAAATAAACGCAAAATCATCTCAATGTGTTCTGGGTAGAAAACATATGCAAGAACACATGGATAATTTAATAAAGGAATCTTTACTCTGTAATAACCGAATTCCATATTATATCTAATTTATAAAAGAATTCCACAAGATTGATCCAGTTATGATGAACGGCAAATGAGTATACTTTTCTGTTTCAAAGGAAACCATTTCCCTCAAATTTCTACCAAATGCATTGACTTTAATAGGCAATCATTGACTTTGGCGTAAGTCATAGAAATATGATTTACTCTCATTGACATTAAAAAATTACCATAAAGGGCCACTCTAAACCAACTAAATAAGCCTTTCTAAACTTGAGTACACCTCTACCATATTGCAGCCTAAGATTTTTTCAGAAAAGCTCTATATATGAAGTCATTGCAGGAATGTCTTTGTCCTACAACTAAGGAATATCATTGTAATTCATAATTAGAAATGACGAAATGGCCAGCAATGTTCTGAGATTATTAAGTGTAGATTATTTTTTGGATAAATATCTCTTTTTTTTTTCCAATTAATATCATAGTTTGCCTTTTTAAAGACATTTCAATGCCTAATTTGTCCTCCTTCACTGAGAAGAGGCAAGCAGATGCTTTTTGCTGGGATAAGGAGCACTAATTTTTAATTTTTGTTGTGGCCCTTGACAATTTGGAAAATTGCACCCCCCCAACCCTTGAGCGCCAGGGGAGGGGGCCATCTAAAAAAAAAGGTAAAATTAACATCTTTTTAACTGAATTTTTATTCCCTGGATCCGCCACTGCTCTGATATGCACTTTCAATTTCACTGTAGGTAAACTGGTGTACGAGTGGTTTAGTCTAGACTAACGTTAGATCTGGACTTTATTTTATCAGTCTCAGTCAGGTTACAATTTACATAAGGTCTAGATCTACCAGTCTGCTTCTGCTTCTAAGCCCATATCTTATAATACTAGATGATCAACCTTTTCTGATAGATTCCACACCGTTTCTTTCACAATGCAATCCCATGACCAGAACTCAACTTTATCTTTAACTGTAATCCATATCTCACCTCAATGAATGTAACACACAGTCCTCTGACCTTGGATGGTAAAAATTCAGAATACAAAGTGACCCTAATGGAGAAAAAAAAAAGAAAAAGAAAATATGAATCAATACTTGTACTTATAATCAAAGTCGAGCTCAACATTCTATTACTGACCAGTCAGAATAACTACGGGTAGTTGAAAACTCGTACTGTATGATTATCATTTTCAAATTTGCATTTGTATTACAATAATAATGACAAATACATCTAGAATACCATCTCTAAGTGCTTTACAAATATTTTTTATTCCTCAGTCATTTGATTCATTCAATGCAAAAATGTTTGCACTATTGCATTTTAGGTAAAAATTGTGAATACAAGGTGACTCTAACTGAAGAAGAAGAAAAAAAAAAATAGAATCAACGGTGGAACAGATTATCATATTAAAATTACTGTTTCTATTAATGGTAGAATTCCAGAATACAATAGGATCTAGATGGATCTTCAACTGCGCCCAGTCGAACATGATGTCTCCGTCATATAGCAATTTTACAAACCAAAACTGAAGCAATATTTGAAATTCAAGTTTGATTGTAACCAATTAACAGGTTCTCAGAATATCGTGATGACAAGCTCTTTTTCATATACGTGGCCCTGAAAGAGACATGCATGTACATGTCCTGACTTTGATAGGAATCCTTCTTTCGTTTCTAATGATGATGCTTTTACAAGCCATTTTGCATACATGAGCCCTGTGATCTTTGACCTCGAGACCCCAAAATCTACTCAGTTCATTGACTCTGCAAGATACATACATGTATATGACCCAAGTTTGGCAGGAATCCATCAATCAGTTCTTGAGATAACGCGATCACGAGAACGGGACGTACGTACATGTACATGTACAGACCGACAACTCGAAAAACATTATGCCTTCGGCTACTCCGTTGCGGAGGCATAAAAACCACTATAACTAAATATTAGAACAGATTATCATACATTAGTCAAGCTCATTACTCTCTTATTGAATACAATTCATAATACGAAGTGACCCTGATTAAAAACAAACCAAACACTCTATACTAGTATCAGCTCATCTTTGTATATGGATGGGTAATGAAAAATAAATAGAATTTAGTTCAGAGCAACCCTAGTATTCATTCAAATCACCTGATTTCCAATGGCCTATAGTTGATTACCGTATATCTTAGACATCTGTGGAATTCCCTAGAGGTATACATCCCCCCCCCTTTGTGCAGAAAAGATGAACTTACGACTGAGGAACTCCTCCAACACCTACTCCAACCAAACCTCTCAATAAAAGAATCCAGCCGAATGTAGGGGCAAAACTGCTCACTACTCCAAAATAGAAGATCCACACACTGGCAAGAATCAGACCCTAAATATACACAAACGAGAAAAAGCTCTGTACAGTAAGTATGGACACAGTGGTGTTTTTTGTTTTTTGTTGGTGCTTTGTTCAGTGAAGCTGTTCAATGAATATGACGGTTGATTTTAAATAATGTATTTTATGTATGGTGAAACTGTTTGATTTGTGGCTATAAAACTGTATTCAAAATACGAGCGCACTTCTACAAAAAGAAATTGCAATTCAAATACATTCTTTGAAAACAGTAAAACATCTTAAGTACACTGGTTAACACACATGTACATACGTGGGGTTTTATCTCATGGTTTTATCTTATAGTTTATATTCTTTATACTCCTTAACTGTTTAATACCTATAGAATGCCAGGTAAAGGGTTTTTTAGGTTGATTTTATACATTTTAGCTACACAAAAATGATTTGTTCAGGTAATTGATACACTTTAATGAATGTGGAGCTGTTAGAACTCCTTATTTTATGATGAACCTACGAGTCCATATGAAACCTGTATTTCTGTGAAATCACAATATGTTCATTCATATAGTAGAGGCAGAAAAAAGACAACATATAAATAATTGTCTATACTTCAAAAAATCTGATTCATCTAATTTAGCTGGCTTGCAACGAACAGTCACATATCACGTGTCACGTTCACATTTTGCACTGTTTCGTAAAAAAGGTGACTCAAATTTACGAAGTGTAAGGCCTACCATTCGTTGTTTTCCACGCAGGTAAAACACGAATGATCACGTCTCCCAAAACGTGACGCGAGTGCTTAATCAATATTTTTAAAATTGCAAGCGCATGTTACTAAGACGTCACCATAATATGTATGATTTGTGTAGTACGTACGTATCGCCTGCTCCTAGCTAGCTGACAACGCGTCGCATTGGGTCACAACACTTTGTAGATTTGGGTGACCTGTTTCACGAAAGGGCCCAAGACGTGAACATGATAATTGACTGTTCGTTGCAAGCCAATTTAGTTCACTTGATTAGTATCATACAGAGGGAGAGAGAGAGAGAGAGAGGGAGAGAGAGAGAGAGAGAGAGATAATAGACATTAATCATCTTACTCACCGATCTTCTCCCAAATTTGTCACAGATCATACCCCAGACGGTGGAGCTTAAGAACATACCAATGAATACAACAGTTGTGATAAGGGCTTCTTGCCATGAACTTAATTTCCATTCACATCTCAAAATAGGAGACAGGATTGACAAGATCATCATCTCCATTGCATCAGCCATCTATTAAATGATAAATAAAGAACAGTCAGTTTAGTTATGTTGATCATTTTATTCTCTAAAAAAGGTACTGTTTTGAAGATATTTAATATTTTGGGTATCATCCATGACCTCAAAAAAGGTCTAGCTTGTTTATGTCACAATGGGTTTAAATTAATTTACTTAGGTGTGCGCGAGAGTCATAAGAATGCACAAATTCAGCACGCGCAACGGGAGAGGACTCAATGGGCAGCTGGCGGGCTGCTATCTGACGTGACCCGAACAGCGTTTATCAAGAAGCGGATGCAGCCCGAAACCCTTTCCCGAAACCTTCAGGCACCACCACTACTTACTTACTACTACTACTACTACTACTACTACCACTACCACTACCACTACCAACTACCACTACCACTACTACTACTACTACTACTACTACTACTACTACTACTACTTACTACTACTACTACTACTACTACTACTACTACCACTGCTACCACCACTACCACTTCTACTACTACTACTACTACCATTACTACTACTACTACTACTACCACTTAAGTATCTTCTCCCGGTTTGGAGGTTGACTGCAACATCTCTCAATTTCACTCTACATGTATCTTCTGCCATTCTGGTGCACTCTTGCAGTTTTAATCCACTCCAGCTCTTGACATTCTCTTCCTAGTTGATTCTATGTTTCCCTCTCGGTCTAGTTCCTTCCACTCTTCCCTCCAGCATATCTTTTAAGAGGCTTTGGTGCCTTTTAACATGACCGAATTTGACTTTTCTCTCCTTAACTATTAAATCCTACCATTGAAAATTGTTTACGCCCTGCCATGTGCAATATCCCTTTGTTGGGTTTCATTCATTTTCAGGATATTTTCATCATTCTTCTGTAAATCCACATTTTAAAAGATGTTATTCTATTTTCCATGGCCTTGGTTGTTATCCATGTGTCAGCTCCATACAGTAGGACAGACCATACATAACAGTTTACAAGTCTTAACCCAAGCACAAAGCTCACCTTTCTATCTGTGAATATTAAAGTCTTTCATTGCCAGAAATGTATTCTGAGCTATTTCTAGTCTTCTTTTTATTTCTGCTTCGCATCTGGCATCATCTGTGATATTTTGTCCTAAGTAGATGTAATTACTGACCTGCTCAAAG
>BEXV01000436.1:23364-46280 GCA_003118195.1 Hemicentrotus pulcherrimus
TTTTTTTTTTTTTTTTTTTTTTTGTTTTTTTTGGGGGGGATCCTAGTGTCAAGTAAATCTTTTATATACCGGTACTTTCTAACATGTTACAAATCCACGTAGTAGGAGGCTAATATTGGTACTGGAGTTGGATTTTGTTTGTAGAGATGGAGATATATAACTATTAAATTTGTTTATCTTTCTGTCCTTCTATTTATCTATCTATCTTTGTTATCTCAATGTATTTATCTAATAGCATTTGTTTTGTTTATATAGGATAAAACAGGAAAAACAATAGTATTACTTGGTGCTTGGGATGAGGATGCACATAAAAAATGGTGGGCAGATGCCAAAAAGGCCAAACCATCATCAAGGTAAGAAAGGGCAGTGAAAATTCTGAAGAAATTGAACCGTGATAACAAGTTGATTTAGTGAAAGCAGAGAAACACAAGTACCGGTAAAGATATTAGAGAAGTTTGGGGATATAATAGAATTGATAAGGAATGTTTGATTTTTTTTTAAAGATGTGATTACTTTACACATTGGATAACTTAGATGGTTTACATCAGGGGTGGCCAACTTTTTAACGCTTGCAGGCCACAGCTAACGATTGGCATAACTTGGCCGGCCGTAGGTAGGCCACCCATGGCTTACATTCATAAGGTTTGATACACATTGATTTTTAAAGCACTTTCATGTACTTTTTATGAGTACATTCACATATTAAAAGACATTATACTATCTGTATTATATGAAGATCTTTGTTTTTTTCCTCTCTTTATTGTAGTTCCAAACAAGTCACACATTTTTATTCTGGAGGTGATATGTGTGATTTGACGGGAAAACCTCGTCAAGTTCAGGTGAAATTAAAATGCAAGGAATCTCTTGGTCAGCACGCTGTCACCATCTATCTTGTAGAACCAGCAACTTGTGATTATATTTTAGGAGTAAGTATGAATTCCAACATGTCATATTCACTGAACTCTCAATAAAAACGTCCACACCTCGGCCTTGTGGGTAGTTAAAGCATTGTATCTACAGATTTTTAATGTACCGGTAAACAAGATGTTAAATAAACATCTTGCAAGATTTATTATTTGAAATGGATCGAACCCTGATAATGGCTGCCAGTGTATAGTTAATCACCATTTTTTTGTCATCATGTAAATGTTTGCCAATTTAGGAAGTATATGTGAGCAACATGTGTCTCTTAGGAGGGTTCCATGTGATAGTATCTTAAATCTTAAAGGCATTGTTTAACAACATTTCCAGTTTTCCAAATCTGTGATGCATGGCCCTACGTAATTTTCAATTGCACTGAAAAATGATCATGAAGTGCCTCAAAAAAGTAAAAAATCTTTAAGTGAAAGGTTTTACCATTCTCATTTTCCCATACTCATTTTCCAAAATAGTGTTATAAAAACCATTGGGAAAATGGTGTTTGAATTTCGATTTCCAATCACTTATATCTTGATAATCAGACAGGTGATTGGCTTGTAAAAGTCATGGGATTCCTGACTGACCTAAATGATTTAATCATGATTGCAGCATGAGCTAAATCCAGGCAAAGATACCCAACCCCTTTGACCTGCTGACTAGTGAATGTTCTCATTCCCATAGACTTTATACAGGTCCCTTCAAATTCTAAAATCAAATTGTTCAATATATTTCAATCTCATAATTTTTTTTACAAATATGCAGTTACAACCTCATTTACTTCTCTCTCTATTACTCTCTTCTCTCTTTACCTCTCTCTCTCTCTCTCTCTCTGTCACTCTTTACTTCTCCCTCTCTCTCTTTCTGTCACTCTCTTCTCCGTCACTCTTTACTTCTCTCTCTCTCTCTCTTTCTCTCTTTCTCTTCTTTGTCACTCTCGCTCACTCGTTTTAATACTCGCTCTATCCCCTCTATCTCTTTAATAGGTTGAAGCTTCAATAATTTGTCCGCTCTTGGATTCAGCAGACGAATTCGGTCTTCTTCACACCGATGAACCCAAACCCTAAAACAGTGTCTTCCATAAAGACGTCCTTTTTTTAGTACTTTTCCATTTTAATTAAGTTAATATTAATGTGGTCTCCGCTATATGGCCATCCATTGGATTAGCCATCAGACTGTGGATCATAAGGTACGAGGTTGCTCATGTGAGTTACGTAAATCAACATCATTATCAATCTGTTTGAAAGAAAGTCATATTTATGTTTAATATAATCAGTTCATTCAGTTGGTTAAAGGGATCGTTCAACAATGTTCAATCTGAGATACACGGTCCTACATGTTACCAGTGTCTGTGATATGGTGTAATATTGAAGCCCTAAAAAAATCGCGCTTCAAAATGATCAAGAAGTTCCTCAAAAAACTAAAAATCTTTGAGTGACCGGTTTTACCATACTCGTTTTCCCCAATAGACTTTAGTGTTATGAAAACCGTCAGGCGAACGGTTTTCAAAATGTGTAATTCCAATCATAAATATCTTGATAATCAGACAGGCGCTCGGCTTGTAAACGTCATGGGGTTTCTGACTGACCTAAAGGTTTATAATAATCATTGCATTATGAGCTAAATCCAAAATTTTGTTTCATAATCTGAGACAAAGTTACCGGATCCCTTTAATAGGACACATGTGTTTTGATTCATAAAATCATCATGTCTTTTTCTATTATGATTGAAACCAACTCAATAATATGTTACTTTTTCCAACTTTCAATAATTAGATGGAATTTGTCCCCCCCCCCCTTCCCTCCATTCTGACATTGTAGGGCATGGTGTATATGTAGTAAAATATTGCAAATCATGTCATGCATTATGATCCAGGACCTAATTTGTAAATTGTGTGCACATTTATTCAGAAAGATTTAATATTTTTCTCAACTACCGGTAGGCATTTAATAATTTATTGAATTTTTACTTTTAAAAAATTGTCAAGGCTAAGTTAAGGTACAATTGAATACTAAACTTAGATAACTTGGGCAATAGAGTTTGAAAAAGTGTGTACATTATATCAAAATCATGTCATGGGTCATAGCAGTAAACTTCTGTGTATGCACACATAGTAGGAAAATATACCCGATTTAGAGAGTAGACTTCAGTTGTTCCCTACAGTTTTGCAATATTTTGTTTCCCCATTACTAATGGCTTACTTTTGTGCTTGGTTAAATGGACTGCACTGATCAAAGTATATATATAATTATGAGATGTTTGTTTATGAGATGATTGTAACTGTTTTAGTTCGCAGCCGGTGTCTTTCTTGATAAAATGTTTTAAGTAACCGTGAATACAGTCATATTTAGAAGTTTGAATCGAGTCCTATCTAATCCAGGAACTTGTAGAGAGCCAATATCTATATCTCGTTGCCTAATCAAAGACAATGATCAGACTGAAAAAAAAACTATTGAATATGTTTTGCCTGGAAAATACAACAATCTCTCTCAGAAATAGCCATGAACAGGAGAAATCTTGCACAAATTAATAAAGGAGCTAAAAAAAAAGAGAATTGGGCAGGGTGCTGAGTTAACTGTACAATCTAGTTGATACAAATATTGTAGATTCCCCATACTGTCACAAAAACAAACAAAAAATGCCTGCAATGAATTGTAAGTTTAATGTATGGAATGATTCTGATCCATATTCTCCCAGTCGTCCTGTGAAATCTGAAAAACTCAAGAAACTTGGGAATGTTTCTTGAATGTGCATGTTTTGGGTTTTGTAGGGTTTTAAATAATGAATTACCTTTATATTAATTTTTAAAAAAAGAAGATTCATTTTGTACAAGAAGTTTTAACATGAAGTTCAATTTATTGGTTGCTATATCATTTTTTTTGCTTCAAACTTATAGGCCCGAATCCACTAAGGAGGTTTGTAAAAAAAACGCGTAAAACGGTGTCATATGACGCACATAAACCTAGGATTGTCGACAAAGCTCCTTTGTGAATTTGGGTCACAATGTCCATGTACAATTTCCATGTACAATTTCCATGTACATTTACATGAATGTATAGTTGATAAGCTTGTAAAGTACAGCATTGGAACATGTGAAATAAAATCAACATGCTGAATCTTTACGAAACATAAATTAGATATAGGAGGGCTACTGCATAACACCAAAGCTTGCAGCCCTCTTTTAAAAGAAAATGAGTTGGAAGGGGATAGAAAAACCTGCAATGATGAAAGTACCTGTATGCAGTATACATTGTTGTATTCTTCTGTTATGTCGCTTTATTAGGAAAGTAACGTCACATTTTCAGTAATATCTTATGTTCAGGTATGTACATGTATTGTATTTGAGTGGGATGCTTTCTTGATCATGCATGGCCAAGTTTGAAAGAATAAAATATTGTTATTCCAAGTTTAAGCTTAGTCATGTGTCGATTCTTGGCTTAACGATATAATGGGTCACATAAAACTAGATTCCAATTTTTTAATGTACCAGGTGTGCAATAAATAGGGGGTTAAATATCAAGACGAGAATAATGTATACATATATGTGTATACTCTCATTCCACTCATGTCTTTCCCAACTAAACATAAAGCCACAACTGAGCCTCGCTTAAATACTTTATCGATATCAATTGCAAATATGTACTAAAGAGATACGAGATGCGATTGCTATCAATCTATTAAAAAACGAGGCCCAGCTCTTCTCTTTATCTGGAAATATCTTTGCTAAAATCTCACTTTCATATTTTCATTTGTCTTCTTGGGGTCTTTCTCTGCTATCTAGCTCTCTCCAAAAAGTTATTACGGTATGTACATATTCTTCATCTCTCCCAATCTGTTCTTTCAGACTTTTCCTGCATTCTCCAGAATGTAGCAATTTCAACTTCTCTATGGATTCATGTATTCTGTTTTTCCCCAATTGTCTTTTTACTTCTGTACTGAACGAACCGATCCTGTGAAGAAAAAAATTGATAAGTGAATTTCATTGGGACATGCTAATTAACCCTTTCTGTACACATGTATGTGTTACATTTTTTTTAAACACAGATCTATAAGTTTCTCCTCTTCATTTACAACTCCAGCTCTTTTTCCCCCAGTGTTCTCTTCCTCAACCAATAGTGCTCCTTCACCTCCACATAACCTTCCTTCCATCTCTCTAGTACTTTCCACTCTATCCCTTATGATCTCTCTCTCTCTCTCTCTCTCTGCATTGAGAACTACAAATAAACAACATCTGCCACACAAATTTCATACAAAATGTGCCATAGGCGAGTAAACAACCAAGGCAAAAAAGAAACTGAGCTGATTGGGTATTTTGACAGATCTTGCTCATCCATTTTCATGCTTTTACACTGCACCTCCACTATGTACCTTCCAACACATCAAAATCTACAATGGGTCACATAAACTGGACTTCATACAAAAAAGAGATAACGGTACTGAAATGGGTTTTGATATGTACATTCAGTTTAATGCAAATAACTGTTGAGCTCCAATGTACAGCACAGACATCTATAGATGCTAGGCGACGCATATAAAATACCATCCATAATAAAATCTAAATTGAAAAGAGGAAATTATTTAACCCTAAAGCCCTGATGAAGTTTCAAACATGTTTATATATAGAGAGCTTCTGCACTTACAAAAAAGAACAGAAATTCATTCACAACTTGAATGTAGGTAAAAGGGGAGGGGAATTGAGGGAAGGGAGGATTAGAGGGAAGGGAGGATTAGAGGGAAGGGAGGAGTAAAGGGTAGAGGGACTGTGGGAGGGGAGGGAGAGGAGGGGAAGTTGCCAAATATCTATATTCTGACTTGTTCGTCCCTTTTTAAAGTCAACTTTCTTCACTGTCCATCATAACAAGTTCAGCAAATCTCTGCATTTGCTGGAGTAATTTACTTTGTAAAATGGTCTAAGGAATAAGACAAACAGCATTTGGACATTTTACAGAGTTTCTATGTAAACTAAATCATACCTCCTTGAAATCAATATCAAATATAGCTCTTATGATCATTGCAATCTGACAAAAGAGTTTACACATGATTTCCCGGGCGGTAGGTAGAACAGATCAATCTTCCTACAAAAGAGTCCACAGGTTAAACAACACCAAGTGTCGGTTTTATCATAGCGATGAATAAAATTGGTCTGCGTGTCCTTCCTTTGCACACAAAAACATAGGAACTATTATGTTCGGCACAACTATGATGCAAATAATTGGTGTGAAATTCCAAATCTTCACTAGGATTTGTTCTGTGCTAACAATATTTAGAATATTAAAACAATTATATTCACAAACTTCTTACAAGGATATGTTTTTTTCTTCAAATCCTTAAAAATAGATTTTATATCTAAAGTACATACATCTTTATAGATCAATTACTCAAATACTGAATCAATGTTTGTACAAAATTTAAATCTTGCGATTACTAGTAGCCCATGGTTGCTCAGATAGGGATCAAATTATGAAACATACCATCATCCATAACAAGATTACTGTTTCAACATCTCACAACTTACCTTTTTTTGTGAACAATCAATGATTACAACGAATGGCAGATGTAAACATGATCATACCTGTATGCATTAAATTACCATGAGACAGAACTTGCAGGAAAGAAGGAAAAACATAGAAAATACTGACTGCATTTACACAATACTGAACTCCTTCATTTTACTTATACTGTCAAACCTGCATATAAAGACCGCTCAAGGGAGACAAAAAAATGTGGTCTTTATGTATAGGCTCCTTCAGCACAAGTCTCTATTAAATGGGAAACACTATTCAAGTGAAATAAAAACGTGGTCTTTCTACACAGGTGGTTGCTAAAGCAGGCTTGACGGCACTGTGTACGTCTCAAATGTGAGGATCAAAGTCAATATGGAACAACCAATATAAGTAAAAGCTATTCCTCCTTGTCTTCTCAACTCGTAGAATATGACAATACTCAACTGTTGCCTATGGAAAGCAGACCGCCCTATCCTATGGCCATGGCAATGAACTGCAAGATTGATTCAACCTATAAATTTAAAAAACGATGACAAACGACCGCTCAATTGATCCAACCAAGCACAGATCTTTGATTCTTCTCCTGTTGCAATAAAAAATTCCATAGGTACATCCTTTTTCTTCGACCAAAAAGAAGAGAAAAGACATGTAAATCTTTAATAGAAAATTCCTTTCCATGGCTGCTTCAGACGAACTCCATAGATCTCTGTACTTTCTTTCTCATTCTCTCTCTCTCTCTCTCTCTGAACACATCTTCTCCATAACTTTTACCATCTTGTGTTTCCCTATACATTTACAAAACATAATCCTAGATTGTTTCAAAATCAGAGCTTATGCTGTGTGGCACACAAAAATGGATGAGGAAAAAGCTTGTAACTGATTTTGAATCATTTTCCTGACCATTTGTAATCTTGCAATGATACTTTATATACATAAAAGTGGTTTGTAATTAGAAATGTTTTAATTATGGATCTTTTACAAAATGCAATCTCAGTTCTTCAAACTACAAACAAGCAAAAACTACTTGAAAGAAACGAAAGTGAATCTACATCCAAAAAATATAAGTTCTAATGCCTAAAGCATGAAGACATATTTGTGTATGCACTCTGAAAAGAGTAAAGTTAACAACCAACTCTGATTAACTTCCAAGGCATTGGTGTATCATTTATCAAAATTATGAATTAAAACTCACTACTTGAGAGAGCAACTAGTAAAATACCTATTCAGATAACCATGACACAATTCATTCTAAACACAAATGAATAAAATAGTACATGTATGCATAATGCAATATAAAGTAATAAACATACACAAATGGTCATAATGGGTACATCAAAATATTTTAGCACAATAATATACATGCATGTATGCGTAATTCTGTACTTACATGTACTACATTTATACTCAATATGGTAAAAACAGTGTATTATGACATTTTAAAACTTTCAAATGGAAATTCTTACAATGTACATATCAACTGCTGAATATTTTGGTTTTCATTTTTTTTTTGGAGAACAAGTTATTTTGTATTTCAATATTACATCGACTTCTGTAGTACTGCATCCTCGTTGACGATTCATTGACCATTTCTGCAAAAATCATTCATGTATAAAGACATGCATTCCTGAAAAAAACTGAAACTGATCACGATAACATCAAGAGCATCAGAACGATGGGATGATGAACAAGCTCAAGTTCCGTCCCATACCGATTGATCTCCATAAGACCAGAACTTGCTTCGACAGGGTCGTCCTTCCTTTCAGGCCGAGCAAAGAAAAGATGTCTTCTGACAGGCAGGAATAGAGAGCAATGCCCTCCAATGAATGTGTCCAGACTCCAGAGGTATGGCAAACTAGAGGAGTTTAAACTACATCTACGCAGCACGAAATACACAAGAACCCAGAAACATGAATAATACAGCTTAGACTACTTTTCATGAATAATGATATGTACAAATGTTTTTAATTGGATTACTAAACCATTATTCACTTGAATCTACTACCTACAAGAACAGAATCAAATAGTGTTCATGTTGGTTTTGATATATATTTAACCCCTTGAAATGAATACCAAGCCTTAGAAATACTTTGGTTTAAATCCATTTTAATTACGTCCAAAACCATTCTATGCCTTATTTAGAGAGCAGCAGAGAAAATATACGGTATGTATTATGTAACAGCTTCAAGTTACAATGTGCAGAGTAAAGACACCATCCTTACGTTATATAATGATAGCTTTGAAAACTAAACACAAATTCAAATTTACAGCTGACAAAGTAGCTATCTACTGGACGGGTAATAACAACTAGGAATAACACCAAAAACTACATTCATTACGTGTATATTTTTATCCCAAGTGATGCTAAAGACACCTACATGGTAGTACTATTACCTAGGCTTTAGCCAAGCTGCTGCAATGTGCCAAAAGCAATTAAGAATTAATCCCACTAGGTACCATTGCCAAACCTGGGTTGAGATGAACCCAATGAAGTTCAACTTTTATCAATAATTTATAATTTACAAGTAACAAACACATTTGCAATAGAAGCTAATCTTTAGACTTGTTTCTCCTTTCCATTTTCTGACTGGAATATCCATAGAGACTTTCGGCATCAATCATCACTCTTCCTCTCTGGTGCAAAATGAAGATGAGACTTCACACAATTGTCATCACCCTCATCTACTGTCCAGGCATCTGCAACCAGTCTCTTTCTGTTCACCTCCATTTGTGATCTATTTGCAGGAGACATGAAATACAAATTAGTGGTAATGCTGATTTTAAATTATACAAAGGTATTAAACTTCACAGAGAACTGTTGTATTTCAGAAAGGTTTGTTTCCAATGTGAATACCACTGAATAGCACTGTCCAGAAGAAAAATTTCATCCTGTTATTCTGGTATATTCAAGACAATGAATACAAAAAAATTATTTTAGCAACGATACCCTTGAATTGAAATTTGTCTCATCATCATAAAACCATGAAATGCGACCAAAATTCGAAACACTTATAAAAATGAATGTTTGAGGGATTGGAGGCCAATGAATGTTTGGCAACATGAGATGTCACATCATTACACTGGTACTATGTACCTCTGTATTGCTCTATGGCCAGGTGAGGTGTACAGAGGCAGCCTAACAAACCAACAAAACATTGGATGTCAGGCTGCACGACAAGGACACGTCCTAGAATGTTAACTCTAGCCAAGTAAAATAGATTGAAGTGTTAAATTCTTAATTGTTTACAGCAACAAAATGTTGGAAATTATGCTGCTTTCTTCAATAATTTTGTCTCAGGTGTTTTGAAAAAAAAATATTAAAAATTCAGCAATAATTTTCAGTTAAAGCATATAGCTGGAAATATTTATTGTTAAGTTTAATTGCTTGGTTGTCTTGCTACTACATGTATTATATGAATGGACAGATGCTCATACATGTTATATTCTACTGTCATAAAATTTAAAATTATAAATATTACCATTCTTTATTTGAATAATGATGAATTCTATTAATAACCCTTAACTTAAGGCCCGTACCATAATCAAGCCGTTGTAGGTGCAGCTGGGCGATCCTTTAGCGTTCATGTAAATACATACATTCATTTATATAGAGAGGTTACAAAGTAGAAAGAGAGAGTATACAGGCCAACTTAAATGAGAGCTTCCCAAGCTCTTTAAAAAAACTGAAAATAAAAAAAACTATGAAATTTGAAGTACTGTATATCTTCTTACCCAAAGCAATTGTATAGTGGAGCTAATTAGCCGGAGGTGGAGGTATCGGTGCTGGTAGGCTGCTTTTTTCCTCTTGTTCACCTCCTGGTATCTCTGGCATCTCTACTAGCTCATCCTCTGAGGCTTCATCAATCTGAATAAACTCCATCTCTTCAGGATTACCAAACTCTGCAATACTTTTGAATGCACTAGCGATGTCGATCTCCTTCGTCTCAAAATTTTCGGCCTTTTTCTCCTCTTCTTCTGGTTTCTTCACAGGGGTTTCTTCTTTGACCTCTTTGACATCACTGATCACCGGGAGGGCTTCTCCACCAGAGCCTAGGAGGAAATCATCCAGGGAAGAATGGATTCTTTCTTCTGCAGGAGGCTCTTTGGGCTGTTCCCTGGTCCGACGAGTTGGTCGTTTACCAATCATGGGTAGTGGCCTCTGGGCTAACGTTGAAGATCTTGTTGTTCTGGCTCTAGTTGTTATTGAAGTTTCAGAGTCTATTGCAGTTGTAGCTGCTACAGCTTCAGCACCAGTAGTGGTAGATGTTGCCTGGGCAGCTTTAGCACGCAACAGAGCAGATGGAATCAGGCGTTTAGATGAGCCCAGCTTGATGCTCAATTTGTTAGGATCCTTAGTTGCAGTGGTATCGCCACTGCCTTGACTGGTGTTTTTCCTTAGCTCCAAGGGTAGTTCAGGGGCAGCTTTTGGGGCTGGAACAGAAGGTTCCTGTTTCTGTTCCTTGTTAAACTCAAACTTTCCAAATCCACCAGACGGTTTCAATGAAACCTTGACATCGGGAGATTCACTTTTTAACTGCTTGCTCTGTTTGTCTTCAGGTCCCTCTTCAGCTTTTCTCTTGGTGTCCGCCTTCCCCTCTCCATCTTCTTCTTCCCTGCTGAAAATAGGTGCGTTGGCTGAAGATGCAGCTTTCTCCAGTTGCAACTGTTTGTCATACAGCTTGTTCTCATCCAACAATTTCTATAAAAATAAAAAAATAATTTGTTTAGAGGTAAACTGCAAAAAAATTACTCTTCTGCTTCTTTCACACATTTTTTTAACGCACATACAGTGAACTATTGGGTTATTTAATTAAGAATACAGAATGCAGTTAAACAAAATGACGCTATTGACCTTTTTGGCATTGAAAGGTCCTGCTGCCAGGCATTGATCTATTTGATCACAAAATCTTCTAGTCATTCGATTAAGCCATAGCTTATTATTGAATGGGTATTTTAATTTGGATCAATCACAACTCGAAAAGGCACACTTTTGTGTTGACTACAAGGCTAACCCCATTTAATGAAGTCACTTACCTGGTACATGTATGATGACAATCTGTATACAGAGGAATTTTGTTATAATAAGAACACTGGGACCTATTACATTGTTTTATCAGGTATCTTCTTTCTTCTATCAGAGCTCTTCATTGCAAGTTTCTACTGCACATTGAGAATCACTGCCCTGTTCTGTTTTGAAATATTCCATTCCTTAACAATCCACTTCGAACTGAATTGCTTTGACAAACCCAAATGGTCACTTGTACATCAATAAAGTCATAACCTGCATTATTTTTGGCTACTATTTCAAGACAAGACAAGAATATATACACTTACCTGATATGCTAGATTGTGACTTGGGTCCTTCATGTGTTCCATCCCACAGATACCGTCACCAAGAAACACCTTACACAGACGACAATAGAATCCATTCACCGGCATCACAAACTCAGCGCCTGGTAACAAAATAACATCAAATTCTTGTTCAAAATCAAATACAATGAATGGAACACTCAGTCACAAATTTGACTGATGACCATTAAAGAGAAGGTCGAGTTCTGGGAAGAGGTGAAAAATAATTTGTGAACGTTATCATTTGTTATTATGCAAGTGTGGAAGAACATCAGATAAGACATGTTCCTTGAAAAGCATGGCTCTTAAAATGCCTTCATATTCTAAATATGTCATGTTTATCGTAAAACTTGGGGGTAGGTTTTTTTCACGTGTTTGTGTAGTCCCATATACATCTTTCTGTGTACAGTGTTTGTAACTTTACCAAATTTCTTATTATTTTGATGATTCCAGAACCTTGCAATACACACAAATACTTATATGTTAGATGATCAACCTTTTCAGGTCGATTCCACACCGTTTCTTTCACTATGAAATCGCATGACCAGAACTCAACTTCATCTTTAAATGGGCATTTTTATAAATTTAGGTTCAGATGAGTGTCCTGATAAATGTCAGATGAATTCTATATAATAACAATATTCGTAATCGTGAATTTCAAAGGACATGTTCTTCCCTAATGTTAGCAAAGCAGAAGAATACAATACACAGTTTATTAATTTTACAACCTTTTTTTAGTACACACAATACTATGTCTCTTCCAACTTTACAAGACTATGATCAATTATCATAAAAGATGCTTTGATAGACATTCCTTTGTAAGAACTTACCTTTGACAGGTGCAGGAAGGAGGCCCTCGGTAGGTCCAGACCTCTCAGATTTGGCATCACTTGACATCCATGGTCTATCCATTGGATCAATCAGCTGAAAAATACAACCATCCATCCTCTCTCGTTAATTATCATGCGTGCCTTATGGGGAACTCTGCAGGAAACCATTCTTACTTTTGCAGTTCTACAAATCAAAGGGACTTGGTAACATTGTTCAAGATGAGATAAAATTGAGACCCAGCAGGAGGTATTTTATGACATAAATCAATCAGTCCAAAATGGTTATGAAAAAAAGGAGCAGAATGGTTAAGCTTTACAACAGAGTTTTGCGATTTACTTTTCTGTGGAAGAAGATTTGAAGCTTACTGTCCAAATAAGATTAGATCTACTTTATTAGTTCATGTTCAAAACAGGAGAAGGTCTATTCAGATCAATCAATCAATATTTTAAACTGTAAAACCAAAAGGTATTGATGTAATAACCTAGTTCAAGATGTTATACCTTCATAATAAAGAACTCCTCGAAGGTAATCATATTTTTATTTTTGTTTTTCACTTATAGTCAATTGAACCCCGTCTGCAAATGCCACTTAAGGGAAACGGGGAAAGTGCCCACCAGAAACAAATGGTCTTCTATACAAGTTCTACAACACATATTCCTTCAGGGGGAGAACATACTGATAACCAGTACAAGTAAATGTAGATAGCATTTTCTAAAAAGGTAGCCTCTAGGACAGGTATGAAAATAACAAGATAACATTAGAAATACAGTAATTTCTCAACCTATTAGAGAGTGCTTAATATAATAAATGAAGCATGAACAAAATCATTGCACAAAACTATAGACACAAATTAATATTCACAGTATACTCACTGAAGCTCTTCAAAAAGTTCTATAAAGGTCCAAAACAATATCATTATGATCTCACCTTCATGTGTTTTTTTGAGTGGAGATGAATGAAAAACTCATTGAGATTTCGCAGCGCCTTCTGGCAAACTTTGCACCAATGGTCTCCGTTGTCAAAGTAGGTGAACTGGAACCGAGCCTTGCTCTCCTTCTCCTTCTCTTTCTCTTCCTTCCGGTCAATAGAGCTGCGCTTGCTGTGGGACGAAGATGAACTCTACAAGATGGGATAGAAAGAACAAGAAAATGAGGATGTTAGAGACATGGGGGATGGTAAATTGACTTTAATGAACAGGAAACAATTAAATTCTGGTGATTTGTAGGATCACCCTTTACTTTTAATGAATGTTTTATGACGGTTGTACATGGAACCCGAGGCTTTTCTTTTTTTCGGGTTTGAGACAATCTCAAAATAACAAATGGCAAAGTCAACCGTTAACTTGGCATGCACAAATTACCATGCTAAAAATACTTGTGATATTCTCCACACAGTATAGAGGCATTTTCTTTCCCCTGAATCGAATTCAGTCAAAAGTTTGAAAAAAGGGTGATCCTACAATGTTAAATCAGGTTTTAAAAAATTTAGCTGAAAATCATTATATTGACACAAGATTGCATTACCTGTTCTTTAAACCTTCTGCAAGATGACACGATGTACACAATTTACCTTCTTTCATTTCCATCAAATAGCTCTCCTTGGTCTTTGCTGGAAATGCCCCTTTGCGGACAAGGAACAGACATACATGTTATCAAATGTTTCTATTATTTACAGAAAACAGTTTATTTTCCAGTGAGAACCCATCCTTACACAATCAAACAATTTTGCGACAAATTATACATTATTTATCTTAAAAAATCAGACTGCTTCAATACAAAAATGTTTTAAGTGATATATGCAAGCAAAACAAACAATAATGACACGCTGAAGTATACTACCCATCTGTTCAACCCCCTTTCTATTTGTGAATAATTGAAACAAATTCGATTTCCAATTTCGAAATTTTGGAAAGCTAGAGGCCATTAAATTAACTCTTTAAGGTTATTTGCATGTATAAAATAGGTACACATATGTGAGTTTCAGGGGTCTTTTTCTGTTGGATGTTCACTGACAGCCTGATTTATCAGTGGACATGTTCATTTGTTTCCTAGCTGTCTCTGTTACTCTTCTCAGTCAAAATGGGAAGAAAAAACATGAACTAATTGCCATTTTCTGAATTTTGTTTCTATAACAAAAATCCTGACAAATAACATTTTTGATCAAGTAGATATTTCTTACATAAACACAAGTTTTTATGACTTCAAAAATAATTTACTCAAGATTGAATTTCAAGGAATATTACTGTCACCCCCCCCCCCCTTAATTGCACACTTTACATTAACAAAAATTAAGAGGACATGAAATGAAAACTTACCTTCCCTTTCTCTCCATCTCGATCATCTCTACTACTGCTCACTCTGTCAGTGGACGTGCTCCTTCGTTCCTTCCCTTCTCGGCTCTCTGTGCTACTCTTCTCTGCATCCCTCTCATGCCCTTTGGTGCCAACATCTGCATAGGCTTTCCTCAGAGATCTGATCTGGTCAGCAATCTCATCTTGCAGTTTGCCGTTTTGCAGCAGCTGGGGATCTTTGTGTCCATCTTTTGTGTGCTGTTTGCGTCTCATGAGATCTCCTTGCTGCTTCTTCAAAGATTCAAGCGCTCGCTCAAGAAGTCCCAACTTCTTCTGGATCCTGTCTTTTTCTTCTCTGAGCTTTTGCTGCCTGCTTGCTTCACTGGCCCTCTCCGCATCTCTCCTCTTTGATTCCTGTCTCCTCATTAGTTCCCAATCATGTATCAGCTTCTCCTCCTCCCTTCGTAGCTTCTCTTCCTGACGCTTATTCTGTACCTTGACTTGCAGTAGCTTTTCCTCTTCCCTCCTGATTTTCTCTTCCATCGTCTTTAAGGCCACCTCTCTCATCAGCCACTCTTGTTCCTTCTTCAGCATGTCCTTTCGCCTTTTCTCCTTGTCTTTTTCTTCTTTGATTTGCATCTCCAATCTCAACTGTTCCTCTATGTGTCTACGCTCTTTCATCTGCCATTCCTGCTGTTTGAAGTAATCATCTCCTTGAAACGGCTTCTCATGTGTTGACCATTTTCCTCCAGCTGGTTCCATGGAGACATGCCTCTTCTCTTCCTGAAACTCGGATTGGTCTTGTCTTTCAGGAAGCAACACTATCCTCCGGTTTGACTCTGATCGTGATGAAGAGGGCGTTTGGGCAACCTTTATCTTGATATTGGCGAGATCAGCATACTGTGGATGTTTCTTCGGTGTACTCTGTTCAAGCTCACCATCACTGATAGGCTCTGTGAGAGGACTCTTGGAGCCACTTTTGTCAGATTTTCTTTTTTCCTTCTGTTCCAGCTCTTCTTTGTGTCCCTTCTTAGTGGGCTGTTTTTCAATATCGGAAGACTTTGCTTTCAACGCAGCTTTCTCTTCCTTCACCTTTTTCTTTTCTAATTTCCTTTTCTTTTTCTTACTTAGTTTCTTGGCAGATTTTTCCTCTGTAGCGCTTACTGGTACTTGTAGTCCAGTATCAAGGAATGAAGCAGTTTGATTCAAACCTTCCATCTTATAATCAGGCAATAAAGTTGAAGCACTGGCAGCCCCTTCTATTTGAGTAGCTTGCTGAGTTTGAATTTGCTGAGTCTGAATTTCCTGAGTTTGAATTTGCTGAGCTTGGATTCGCTGTGCACTAACATACTCTGACACTTGTTCATATTCACTCTGTTGCAATGGCTGTTCCACAGATGTTTCATGCAATCCAAGCGTCTTCTCAAGTTGAACTTTTTTGGCCATGTCAAAGTCAAAGCCAATAGCAGAGAGAATCTTCTGGATCTGGTTAGAGTCTACTGAGGGGTCAGCTTGTGTTGTTACAGGTTTAACCTCTGGGATATATTCGTCTGGTGCTGGTCCCTGCACTTGTCCGGGATAGTTGAACTGCCCTTGACTTGTCAATGGAACCTGAGATTGGCCTGCATATTGATTTGGGTTAGCATACTGTAATCCCTGTTGTGGTTCACCATATAAGAAGTGATCTTCTTCTTCTGTCACTGCCGGCGCCCCTGACAGGAAAGGTATGTTCTGTGAAGGTGGCAACGCACCACTTTGGAAGGATGGTTGAGCACTGTATCCTGCTGAAGTTTGATCTGGCTGTTTCATTCCAAGAACAGCAGACAACTCTGGTGTCATCTTCAGACCAGACTGTTGTAGAATGGATGCTAGATTCTGATTAGGTTGTTGAGATGTTTGTGGCTGTGTGTTCTGGGTAGCATTTCCAAGTCCTGGGATTGACGAATTCAAGGCTGCTGAAGGTATACCTCCAAGACCAGTAGCAGATGAAGTCATTATACCTCCAGTTCCTAGTCCTTGAGGATTATTGTAACCTCCCTCAAGACCAGGTATAGATGAAAATTGTTGTCCTCCAAGACCACCAACAAGTGAAAACAGGCCTTGACCGCCTACTGGGAACTCGGGCTGATTCCCCAGACCAGGAATATTTGTGGTATTTTGTGAGTTAAAGAAACCCAGACTTTGCTGTTGCTGTTGTTGTTGCTGCTGCTGCTGCTGTTGTTGCTGAAGAAGTAATTGTTGCTGGAGCTGTTGTTGTATAAGGTTTTGTTGCTGCTGTTGTTGTTGTTGTTGTTGTAGTAGCAATTGCTGTTGTTCTTGCTCTTTTTTCTGCTGTTGTTGGGCAGTAATTGCAGAGATGAGAGTAACCAAAGACTGGGAGTTCTGGTTACCTCCTTGAGGAATAAGGTTTGCTAGTACCGAAGACAACTGAGCCAAATCAGGAGCACTTGAAGTTGGGGCAGGTTGTGCGCTTACTGGTGCTGGTGCCCGAGAGTCTGGAGCATTACTTGCAGTATCCTCTTCCTTTTGAACATCAGAAGCTTTCTTCTTCTTTTTCAGAATTGATTTCAAAGGCTTTGCAGCAGCAAGAGGTAAAGGAGCCGACTGTTTTGAATCTGCTTCAGTTGCAGCAGTTACGGTCAGTGGAGGCATATCGTAGATTGGTCCAGAGTATATCTTGCTTTTCATTGGTTTTGTAAGTTGCTTCAATCCGAGAGGATCAGGCAGTCCCCCAACTTTTGCAAAAATCTCTTCTTTCTTTTCTATTTTAGGATTTTCTTTAACAAGTTCTCCACTGAATATATCATATGTTTTCTCTGCTGCTTCTTTAGGTGGTTCAGACTCTTTGACCTTGTCAGCCGTCTTTTCTTCAGACTTCAACTTTTCAACTTCTTTCTGATTACTTTTCTCATCACCATTTTTCTTGGGATCTTTCACTTTCTTTTTACTTTTCTCGGGCGATTTGCTCCTACTACGAGACCTGGAACTGTAACTAGATCTAGAGCTTGAGCTGCTATTACTACTATATGATGAAGAGGAACTAGACCTGCTTCTACTTCTGCGTTTATCATACCGTGGTCGACGTCTGTCTCTGGACCTAGATCTAGATCTACTCCTTTTACGGTCGTCGTGTCTAGAATCTTTCTGATATCTACCTCTACTGTCTAAATACATTCCCCCTCTGTAAGAACCTCTCCCTCCTCTCCCCGGTCTTCCCCTGAATGATCGCGTTTTGTAATAACCTCTGTCTCTACTATCCGATCTAGATCTTTTTCCTTTTCTCTCTCTGCTATCTGACCTAGATCTTCTCCTTCTTCTATCTCTACTATCTGATCTAGATCTTCTTCTGTGATCTTTCCCATGCCTATCTCTCTTACCCCTATCCCTGCTTCTGCTCCTACTCCTACTTCTACTCCTACTACTACTCGAGCTCCTATTTCGTCTTTTGTGCTTGCTTTTCTTTTTTGTTTCTGACTTAAGTTGTTTTTCATCAGACTGAGTGTTGTCTTTTGATTCTTTTTTTGGCTTACTTTCACCTATCAACTCCTGAATTTTTGTAGAATCAGCTTTCTTATATCTGACATCCTTAACAATTTGTCCCATATGCAAAGATGGATCTCTCTTTTTGACATTTTTCAATATCTCAGCTTTAGGTTGTGGTGTGTTAGCAGACTTTGGTACCAGAATCAGATGTTTATCTGAACTATCTTCATCACTCTCCCACTTGGACTTAGGGATAGTTACAACAGACACTGATGAAACTTCCTTTCCCGGTTCAGAGGCCACTTGCAGTGTATTCTCATGGCTCTGCTCACTCTGTGGCACCACTTCCTTTGGAACTGCTTCTGGTTGAGACTGAACAGCTGGACCAGTCATGAGCTGAGCTGCTGGAAACATCTTTGGAGCTGCAGTTGTAACAGGCGCAGGTTTGTCTTGAGCTTGAAAAGTGATGACGAGATCCTGTTTTGGCTCTTTCACACTGATCCTGAAACAAGTCAATCACATGAAATCATATTACACACATTACAATTAAGGAATGAACACATACTAGAAATAACACAATAAAATAAACATTGCTATGGTTACGACTTTACAATGCTGTCTAGTAGTAGATAAGATTTCCAGGAAGGCACATTGATCCTTTTAAAGAAATTTTATATTTCTTGCTCAGATTTTTTTTGTACACAGGTGTGTCACTCAATGTATGATAAAAGGTTCATTACTATTCATTCAATTTATTGTTTCATTTTTTTTCTTCATTCCGCCTTATCACATTTCTCTACAAAATTTCAAAATAAATAAAACAAACAAATAAATCCAAAGCTTATTGTTCTCAGGGGTATTTGCTTACACTTCTTCTTCATTCTCTGGAGGTGGAATATCAGAATACAGATCAAAGTCTTCATCAACTACAATTTTTTCTCTTCTCCTTGACCTCTTAGGAGGAGCAGCTACTGGAGCAACTCCTTGCTGATCTGCAACAGACTTCTGCAGTGGACACCCTAGACGGTCGGTAGGTGCAATAAGAGATGGGCCCAGTCGCTCTTGAGGGGTAGCTACAGATGGACCAAGCCTTTCTGCAGGAGCTACCACAGAAGGACCAAGGCGATTAGCAGCAGCACCCAGAGCAGAAGGAACAGGTGGTCCAAGACGATCTGCAGGAGCAGAGACAGGTGGTCCAAGTCTCTCTGAGGCATCTTTCATCTGAGGGATTGGAGGTCCAAGGCGGTCAATGGCTGAAGGTGGTCCTTCCTCCTTCCCTGGGCATTGGTCATTGGTGACAGTTATGACAAGCGATGTTTTTGGATCTTCTTGCTTAGTTGACTCCTATTGAATAAAGAAAGATTGAAGATAACGGCATTGCAATCTATTGCTTTCTTTGTAAATTGTGCGAATTACATAAATGAGTCCTTTTGCAACAGCAATCCAACACCAAGAACAAATTGCTCTTCAAGAAAGGATAAAAGGAAAGAGAAGCAGATTGGTGATACACATTGTTCTGAACAAAATCTAATTTTTTTCTTCTTAAAAAGTATCATTTTTCTAAATGACTATACATATACTTATGACAATTTCATTTTGGCTAAATTGAGTAATGCACTGTGATGCAGTGCTGGACAAGTACCAATTTATTCCAACACATATAATGACTAAAATGTGACTGAGGATGTTCAATTTGGAAGACATATACCGGTAATGACATGATGTCTGTTGACCAAAATAAATGTATAGTACAGCTAAAAGGGAGTAGGGGGAAAGGGGCGAAGGAGAACAGATAAAAACGGGCGAGTTGACAGTGCATTTGTCAAATTCCACTTATCAAATTGCAAATTTGAGATTAGCAATGATCTCACCTTTGAACTATACATAACTTTTGTGATGATTATTTTTTTTTTTTTTAATTCCAATATCTGCTATTCTGTTTCTCTTATTTTTATGCTTTCACACTAATGAGCTTAGGTTGAATTGCCCTTTGCTTAATTCTTTACTATTCTACATGTAATCTTTACCTAGCATACATGTACATCCACTTAAAAAATTAGGTTTGAAAACCAAATACATGTACAACGCAAAACGTACATAGCAAATCCCCAATCTAAAAATATGCAAAGGAAAGGTTTTTAATCAATTTCATATCAAAGAAGCCCTCATCATTTATCCAGAAAATTCAGCGCTATAGTGTAGATCTATTGAGTAACCTAGGAAGAGATAAATTGTAAACAACCTTGTTTCCTCCAAAGATATTTGGAACAATGGAAAAAGTTGAAAAACCTAGATTTACGACAGCATAAGACATCTACAACCTCCCAGTAAAGCTTAATCAATCGCACTAATGGGGAATTCATACAACATATAAATACTACGTAATTTAAATACTACATACCGGTACTGAATCTTCTAAGAAATTGCAAAACACCACATTTATTGTTCAGAATTAAAAATCCAGAGTTCCAGACTGATATTCTTTGATCTCTAGCTCAAGCTAACATGGCAAGAACATTTCATTGATTCATTAGCCCATCTGGATATACCGGTATATATAAGTTAAATCTATACCATGTTGTAGAACATACATGTACTTAAAAATAAACAATCTTCCTATAACTTCTCAAACGACTGTACAGTTGTCGTTCAAAACATTCAAGAATTATGTTAAATGCTGTCTTTAAAATAAAAAATATACTTCACAATTTGCTTCAAATTTTATCTCCCACTAAAATAATTTTCTCACTTGGTAACAATATTCACTGAAGCTAAATCAAGTTTTTCAAAAACTTCAGAGGACAACATATTTGTGAATGAACTAACATCTAGACACAACTTTCCCTATAATTCATATCCATATTTCTAACTTAAAAAATAGAGCTAGCACAAATTGTATGAAAGCTAACGATGACATAGGTTAACATATATTCCAGATTCAAAATATTCATTAATTTTTCCAATTCTTAATAAATATTTCATATGTGCAGAGCACATAGGGAATTACCACACTTGTTGCATTGGCTTCCCATCCTTTAAGATCAGGTGCAGGCTGATCCCTTGGAAGGGAAGAACTTCTCGACCTAGATTCACGTTGTCTAGGATCTTCGGTCATCGTAGCTCCATATGCAGGACTTGGCCTTTCCATCCTTTCAAATCCTCTATCATCAGAGTGACTTTTAAGTATAGACCCTCCACTATGTGGATCTCTGTCCTCTGTCATAAGAGACTCTAGATCTACACCTTGAGTGTGATCCATTTCCCTATCTTGCAGATCCCTGTTGGACCTAGGGCCTTCGGCTTCCTTCCTCGTGCCTCTTTTACCACCCTCAGGACTCAAATCAATATCAGAATTATTGCTCCTTTGTCCCCTTTCATCAGGGGTCAAATCAATATCAGACATGTTGCTTTTCCTACCACCCTGATCAGGGCTCAATTCTATATCTGATTGAGGTTGTTGCCTACTTCCGGACTGCGTGTCAGGATTTTCGCATTCGTATTCAAACTCGTCTTCTGGGTACGGTTCAGGACTTCCCCCTCTATCGTGTCTAGACCTATGCCCCCCTTCAGATTCCCTTCTCTGATCGTACATTCCATATTCTTCCTCTTCCAACTCGGTCGTTGGATAATTGGTTGAAAAATATTCGGGACTACTCTCATTTGGGCTCTTTAAATCTGATTTAAATCGATCTACCCTCTCCACATTTGGGTAATAATCTCTTCTCTCTTGCTTTCTTTCTCTTTCCATGTAACTAGATCTATCTCTTTCCAACCTGCCAACACCTGGCCCTCGTTCAGTGTAGCTTGAATAATCCACTGCCCCAATTTGCCCAGCCCCTGGGCCTGGCACTACCGGCCCTGAACTTAGTACCTGTCTACTCATGTGCATTTTCTCTCGCTCCCCATGGCCATGCTCTCTAAATCTTGAATTTTGGCCAACATCATACACAGCATTTGCAGAATAATTTCCTACATTTCTATCCTGCACCCTCGCATCATATTCATGTCCCATTTGTGGATGATCCATTGCACCCATTATCCTCGCTCTGTCCCGCGGATCTGACGGGCGCGTGCCACCGCCGACCATCGCTTGATCATGCATGCCGATCATCCCTGTCCCAGACGATCCAGGGTCCCGCATGTAGCCGCTGCTACTCCCACGATCATGATGGGCACCTGTTCCTGCACCATGTGCACCCCCACCGCCATGACCACTGTCGATGCCTCTCGAACTCTGTCTCGGTGAACCTCGAAATCCACCACGATGTGGATCGAACCCTCGTCCACCTCCTCCAGAATATCCTCGCCCCATGGGCGGTCTAGAATAACCTCTCCTCATTTTTGAGTTGAATTCTTCTTCATTCACAAGAAAACAGGTTGAAAATGATCATTTTTTTCTTCACGGCACGCCGAAGTAATTTAGCGAAAGCGATGCCATTTTCTTTCCGATTAACCCCTTTTCACTGGCCCGAGTTCAACAAGAGATGGCGGAATATCAGAGAGGAAGTAGAGGAGTCTTATACTAGAAAGCTGGGGGGGGGGGGGGG
>BEXV01000436.1:55566-89352 GCA_003118195.1 Hemicentrotus pulcherrimus
AAAAAACCGACAGATGGACTACAATCAACTTGAATTTTAAAAATTGCTCTATGGCGGAGGCATCATTTTCGACTGCGCGCAGTCAAAATTCCATCTTGTTTAACCTAACCTATCTTGACAAGTTTCACGCATTTAAAGACCAAACAAACAATCAAACAATGAACAACTAAAGACCAATGTTTGATTTACCTAATGTTCTTTCATTTATTCCTGCCCTAGAAGACGTCTGTAAATACTAAAACATCTATGACAGGTGTCATTGAAAATTAAATTCATTGATCATTGTGGATGATATCACTTTTAAATTTCAGATTGGCTATCCATCTCGTAACGACTCCCCTGCCTGTGCTTATGCCAGGATTGATTTTGACTCGGATGATGAGTTCTTTCATTTCTTTGCAGGTAAGAAATTGAAAAAATTGTTTATATTTTTATTCTAAAACTAGGTGCAGCAACATCATTTAAAATACTAAATCTTGCCTCTTTGGATGAAAAAAATCCTTACTCATTGACATTGCAGATGGGGGAATGGGGGAATGAAAAATCTGTGCATTTTACCTAGGCCCGAGTCATTATAGGTTTTACAGAAAATTTTGGGCAGGTTGCTGACCGGGAATTTTCCAGACACCAAAAATTGTGTGCATGCAGGGGCAGGAGTTAAGATTAAAATGCTGAACTAATAATGCAATTGAAAAGAGAGTTACTGCTTTCAAATCAATGAATAAATCACTTCTATGGGATTCGTAATTTACGAAGAAATTCAAAATTATTTAGAGTGACCTAAAATGAACTATGGATGATAACCTTGACCCTTATTGACCTCCTTTTCTAAATCTCTTCCATGTAGCTCATAGATACTACCAGCTGGAGATTCTCAGACATGCAACAGGTCTTTGTCCTGAGACTACTTTCAGCATAGCTGCTCGTTGGTTGCAGGAGCTATTAGCTGCTCCCCTTGAGAGGGAGGAAGGTATGATACACACTATGATACCACCAGTTTGTGTGGACCAGCAATGTTCATGTTAACTATGTTGCCATCAATTTTGTTAGCATTTGTCATAATTTAGGCATCTAGTGAATAGCCACCAGTCAATGAGTGTGTACACACACCAGCATGTAATATCTCTGCGGAGGTGGAATCTCCCATTAGGCATTGCACTTAAAGGTAAAGACCAGTATTGGAAACGCCCCAATTTCAAAAAATTAAATGGAAGCTTTCATTACCAATCATGTGAAAGAATATGTTTTGACTAATACATGATGATAATAAATTTGCCGGGAAACCGCCTACTAATTCATATTAATATATAAATTGGTTTCTCTCATGGTCTGTGAGAGATACAGGGTAGTCCCATATACATCTTTCTGTGTATAGTGCTTGTAACTTTTCAAAGAATGGGCCAAATTTCTTATCATTTTGATGATTCCAGAACCATGCAGATGCTAGATGCTAGATGATCAACCTTTTCTGATTGATTCCACAACGTTTCTTTCACAATGCAATTGCATGACCATTACTGGTCTTTACCTTTAAAGAACCACTACGTACAAAAAGAAATGAACAGTGGCTTATTCACGAGAATGGCACCATTTATCTAATAGTTAAGTTGTTTTATTTGTGCTTAGCACTCAAGTAATAATTTAATGATTATGTCCATGTCTTTACAATTGTACCTATTTATTTCAACTGTATACATATTTGCATTAGAGTACATACTCAATGTTAATTCAAACATATGATTCCAAATTTTGAACTTGTGAAATTATTATTTGATTGCATTCAATTCAGTATTTTTTGTTTTTTTGAATGGGTAGAATCTTTATTGGACACACACACTCAAACATCAGAATTTGAATTAAATGTAGTAATTAATGATAGATATGTAGTTACGAAATGCTATTTGATCATGAATTTTGTTATAGGCAAGGAACTGTGTACCAATCACTCCCCATCAGCCATCAAATGGGACGCCATGTCTAGTTACCTTGACAGCGTAATAACAACCCTCATCAAGAAAGACCAGTTACCAAAACAGCAGGCCGTAGAACTGATACAAGCAACTCTAAACTGTAAAATAGAGGTATGGGCTTGTGTTATTTTCATTTAGCCCCAGCTATTGATGAAGCTGTTGTAGATATAAGCAAACCATACTTTTGAATTTGGTCAGGGATATAGTGTTGCATGGTATTCTTCAATACTGAGAAAAACAATGCTGATGGTGGAGTAAAAGATGAAATATTAAATGGTAAAAGAGGCTGTATCTTTGCTGTCAGCAGAAATTAATTATGAGTGATCTTGCTACTCTATGATACCTATGGAGCAACATGCTACATTACTGTTACTATGGAAACAATTCAGAAGATGTTAAGCATTACATCTCATTATTTGGTGACATATTTAGTCAAAGTATGTTTATTTAGGTGTAATGTACTCTTAAAGATATCTACAAGCATTGAAGGTGTCAAAGTAGGCGGTGTCACACAGAAAAATCCCTTGAAAAATCCTTTCAAAGGAGATTATCTTGCTTCGTTGGATATTTGAAGGGATAATATTGATGACAGACAGCAATTAAGAGGATAACTAAAATCCGGATTTTTGTCCTCTGTGTGACACCACCTAATGTTTGTCATCATTTTAATATTGTGGCCTATTTAATTCTTTAAGCAAGCTGACTCCTGCATTTATATGCTTAAAGTTTGTTGCAGCATACTTTATCTTAAACACTCCCAATTTCAGTCAGATAGATAGATATGAGCAAGCAAAGTGAAAGAGTAGCAATTACGTAACTATATGGACATTAGAGTCAAACAAATATGATTATTTAATCTTTTATTGCCTGAATGATATTCTTTCTAATTCCTCTCTACAGGACCCAGTGATCCTGTCTTTCCAGCTGACATGTATTTCAACTCTATTTCCAGTACTTCACCATTCCAACCAACATGTAGAAGGTGTCCTGGATAAGGTGATTGATTTGGTTTATTGCCGTTTGGTCTACACCCAATTGATGAAATACTCATTTGGTCTAATTTCCAGTCGTTCTAATTCCCATTTTGCCTAATGCCTATTTTGTCTACTATCCATATGGTCTCATAATCATTTAATCATTAATAATAGTAATCATCAAATAAACAGACCTCATGGATGATAGGCAAAATGGGCATTAGATAACTGAGAATTAGACTAACTGATTATTAGACTACATGAGCAATAGACCAAATGGGTGGTAGACTAATTGGAGATTAGAACATATTGAAATTAGACCAAATTACTATCAGCCTAAATGGTCATTGAACAAAATGATCAATAGACGGGATGAACGTTAGACCATGTTGATTGTAGACGGGCTGGGGGTAAACCAACTTGCAATTTACCATTGAATTAAGATATTTAGATACTTTCCTTCAGCTAATCCTACTTCTTCAATTACTAAAAGTGCTGTGGTGTCTTACATGGTAAGTTTAAGTGAACAAGAAGATGATTGTTGATAGATGCCAATCGAGTCATCCTCGCTCTTGGTGATGATATACTTGGCTAGAGGTAACGTTCTAGGACATGTCCTTGTCGTGCAGCCTGACATCAAACGTTTTGTTGGTTTGTTAGGCTGCCTCTGTACACCTCACCTGGCCATAGAGTAATACAGAGGTACATAGTACCAGTGTAATGATGTGACATCTCATGTTGCCAAACATTCACTGGCCTCCAATCCCTCAAACATTTACTTATACCTAAGTACTATTTTATTCAAATTATATTTTTCAAAAAGGAATCTGTATTCATATTTGTTTAAGATTGCATGAAAGGTTGACATGTTGTAAATTGTAAATGGGTTACGATTAGCTGATGCATGTTTGTTTCCAAGCGTTTAAAATACAGCATTTTTTAACTATCCACCCCCTGGTTATCTTGAATCTTGTGGTAGTATGGCGTCGTTTTGTGACAAGCAATGCAAGATTTGCCTGTTTGATGACCATCACATTATCGCTTACTTCTTCAGTCTTATAAATTTCTCCATCTTTGTTCTCCTTTAGCTCTTTGCTGCTGCTGTGTACTCATGGCCTGGTCTGACTAAGGTAAAGTACTCAAGATATTAATTAATATAAGATATTGATAAATTGTTTGTTAAAGATTTTTTGTTGAACCAAACCCACTGTTGTATACCGGTATCTAAGAGCCTTTTCCTGTACAATGAATTCCATTTGTATTATTTCGAAATATATTTTTTAATTGATATTGGTGTTAAATGATAATGTATGTGACCTATGGATATTATCTTGATGTGTTACTATGTATCAGTAGATTTCAGACAAAAGGTCTCTTTGAATTTCATTGCATGTTTATTTTCGCTTCCTTCTAAAATATCTGTGAACCGCCCGTGTACTGTCAATAATCCAGAATATATGATCTTGATTTTCTTTGCCAGAAAATCATCCTATTTTATTTTGTTTTTGGAGATTATCACCATGTTTGTTAATACTAGGCCTTGAGAAGGAAAAGTAATTGGGATTAGTATGTATTGCTGTTTTGACCCTCAATTAGATACAGTCGAACCTGTCTATTAAACGCAGGCATTACTACTTCAGCCAGAAGGGATTAGACCACCAAGCGAGCCAGCGAGGTCACTGTGACAGGTGGCTATCTCATTAACTCAGCTCTCATTTAACATAAGAAAAAGAGGATCATGGGGGACCAACAGGCACCGATTGGGGAAGTTTTCTATATAGAGGGAGCAAGTAGCTACAAGTAGGACAGTGTGCCTTTAAGGCCACCTGAAAGGTAACAAAAAAAGTGGCCACTGTAGACAGGTGGTTTTTCTGGACAGGAGAGGTTCTACAATACACATTTCTTTCTCGATTGAGAAACAAATACATGGCCACTATAGACAGGTGGCCTTTATAGTGAGGTAGCCACTAAGAGGGGGGTTTGAACGTATATTCTCTGGGCTAATACTGTATTTGTCTTTTTACTATGTTCTCAGAAGACAAGGACTCGATCCGTTCAGAACGTCAGACGACATGCCTGCTCAGCCATGGTCAAGATGTGCAGAGATCATCAGACACTCATGCTGGTATGTGATCATAAAAAATGACAATTGGCGTTGCAAGAAAGTTGCGATTTGTTTGCAATCGATTGCAACTCAAACTCTCTTGCGTCGACTTGCCAGTCTCCTAAATTTCCTAGGATTTTGTTAGGATTAAAGTTAATAACAATTAAATTAAGTTAATTAGATCTAGCTTTTATTCTCCCCCCCCCCCTCCCTCTCTCTCTCTCTCTCTTTCTCTTAGTAATGGGGCGTTGCAAGAAAGTTGAGTTGTGCGAGACTTGCGCTTGATTAGGGGGATTTGCAATTGATTGTAACTACTATATGTGTACTTGTATACGGCATTTACAATACCGTAAATCTCCGTGTATAAGACGCACTTTTTTTACCGTCGGGAAAATTCAAAAGTCGGGGTGCGTCGTATACACAGGTACAGAATATTTTGAGTCCTCAAAATGCAACTTTTTATTGGTTTTCAAAAATCTCTGTGTCTCAACATGAATTTCATAATGAAAACAAAGAATATAATCTACTATATGAAGTAAAACTACGTTCCTAATTTGAAGGGAAGAGATTTTGATTTTGATTTTTTTTTCAGTCTCGATAAATTATGCCCTTGGCAAAGCACTTTGCCGGCCGAAGCTCTCCCGTGTCTTCAGCTCACTCACCTGTATCATGCAGCTCAATACACGGGGGCAACCTGCGCAGCAGCTAGCTTCGTAAGAAACAATCTTTCATGTCCCTTCTTTTACTTTTTGGCAATATGGTACAGATTTAGATCTAAATGCAGTAATTTGTGCCAATACATTGCAAAAGTAAAAGAAAGGGCCAAGCCAAGCACGCCAAGTCGTCATTTGAATCCATTTCAATCAATTTCAATGTATTACACTACTAGAAACTTCCAGCTATGGCATCGGTGCGTGATAGCCACGCGGTCTAAGACGCTGGCAATGGAAGGCAGTTTATGTCTGGAGGGCCCAGGTTCGATCCTGCCAAAAGATTTTTTGTTTTTTTGTTTTTTTTTTGAATCTCAAAAGTCGGGGCGCGTCATATACACGGGTGCGTCTTATACACGGAGATTTACGGTAGTCACGTTCATTGACAATGCAATCCAGATTGATACAAGGCTCTTCTCCATGGTGTTCGAGTACCCTCAATGGCATCCACATTATACACCGTCACTTATGTTGCCAGGGCCTGAACTACAAGCCATAGACAATGCAAGTGATTGAAAATGAAGAAGTTCTTTTTTAATAGAACATTTTTGAGCAGTAAATAGGATTGTTCAAAGAGAACGAACTACTTATTGGTTGACATTTTGATACTGAGTAAGAAGAGGAAAATTTCCAGGGTAATGTTTGCTATGTGCTTCATGCAGATATGAAGAATTCTACATGATATACTTGGCTAGAGGTAACATTCTAGGACATGTCCTTGTCGTGCAGCCTGACATCCAACGTTTTGTTGGTTTGTTAGGCTGCCTCTGTACACCTCACCTGGCCATAGAGTAATACAGAGATACATAGTACCAGTGTAATGATGTGACATCTCATGTTACCAAACATTCATTGGCCTCCAATCCCTCCCTTTTATTCTACCTAATGGAGGTGCACACCATATTTGTCTTTTTATCTAGTTGATTGCCACTGTTTTTCTTACCTTATCTATGTTACTTTTGTATTTTTGCTTTTTCTTCTAATTTAATTCAACGGGTTATAGTCTTCTCTTAATCAGAACACTGTGCGCTTAGAAACATCAGTATTAAGCGCCTAATAAATGTTATGTATTATTATTATTATTATTACCTAAGTACTATTTTATTTGAACAATTTGAACAATCTTTTTTCAAACAGGAAACTGTATTCATGTTTATTTAAGATTGTATGAAATGTTTTGAATGAGGCAGACTCACTTCATGTTTTATACCTTTTATTTACGTCAAAGAGATTGCAGTTCAAGCATCAGTTTTCTTCTTTGACTTTCAGCTACAGTATACTAGATTAATATCAGCATATTTGATTTATCCATGATATATCTCTGATTGTTTTAATCCTAGAGAGGATGAAATGTTTTATATATTATTATTGTTATTATTATTAGTAGTATTAGTAGTAGTAGTAGTAGTAGTAGTAGTAGTAGTAGTATCATCATCATCATCTTTATTATCATTATTACAGCTCACTGTGGTAGATATTCCAACAAAGCAGATGGTCAACCCAAGTTTAAGATTTGTCCATCCATCTAATCCATCTTTTTTCTTTCCAGCCCCATTTTGAAAAGATCTACACCCAAGTAAAGAGGCTGTGCTCTGATCCAGAGCAGCTGACCCAGCTAGAGAGGGTCACACTCAGCGAGGCTCTCATTCTAATCAACAACGGACTCCATGACTGGAACCGTCAGAGCGCCCTCATTGCCGAGATCATGAAACCCATTACAGAGGTCTGGCTGTCACCACACATCACAGAGTAAGTCAAGCTATTAAGTAAAAGAGAAGAAAGGGTGACAGCAATTTCTATTGGGCAATTGTTTGTTAAAAGAAAAGAAAAAAAGAAAAAAGTTGCTCAGCTTTTTTTTAGATGTTTCATTTGTTAGCTATTTATTCATTTTTGCTGTTAGCATAATATTATACTATACTATGCCCACTTTGAAACATATGGCACTTGCTCAATGTATTTAATTGAATTCAGGTCAGTTGATAATGATGTCTTATAATGAAAGTGCATAACAAAGCATGATTGTGAGCAATATATATTAGAATAAGAAAACTGATCTGCATTGTTATCCTTCCAGCCAAGAGATAGTGTTCTGTAATTTATGTCATGCCTATAATTTACTTCATGCCAAGAATTAATTGACCACTAGCAAAAATTGATATTCAATTTTTCACCAGAATTATCCAATCTCCAGAGTCTTTCATCCACAACATTGGTCTTGACCATCCCAGCGATGCTCTGCCAAACCAGGAGGATGTCCACAACAAGAATCGTGCTCAGATCTTCAGCTGTATCTCAACCAGCCAGGCTGTCGTCAAGAGAAGCTGCTGGCCCTCAGACCCACAGGTCAGACTTTAATCTTAACCTCTACCTTAAAGATAAAGACCAGTTCTGGTCATGAGATTGCACGACCCTCATCCCTTCATGTAAAATCCCATCTTAACTGGAAAATAAAGTCGCGGTGTCATCAGGACATTGTCCGGATGACATTTACCCCCTTCCAATTCAGACGCGTCAATCGGGGTAACGTCCGGACAATATCGAGGTAAATCTCACCGTAGTCGACCAAGGGTGATATTTACCAAGGTTAATGAAGTCATAGCCGTGAAAAAATGTTTACATGTACACAGCGTGCGCCAGCTGGTCGCGATGGGGGAGGTGCGGTTGTTATGGTAACCTACCAAGGTGAGGTTTCTGCGGATGGCTGAATAAGACGGTGTCCAAAAACTCACCCTGTGTTTTACGATCAGACCCCCCACTGTTTCTCATCCACATGTTGCTCGGGTGAGATCAAAAAGGTTCTATTAAGATGAGGCTTTATAGTTGCTAATCATTGTGTGTGTTTCTTTACTTTGGCGGTTGTGCATTATAGATGTGAATGCAATGATCCAACTTAATCTTTCTTTTTTTTTAATGAAAATTGTCATACATTCTTCAGTAAGGTGATAAAATCATTGTTCCTTTTGGTCACCAGGAAAGAATTATGTTTAAAGATAGATAATCTTTGATGGAATGAATTTTCTAGATCATTGTATGATTGGCTAAAGGTAACGTTCTAGGACATGTCCTTGTCGTGCAGCCTGACATCCAACGTTTTGTTGGTTTGTTAGGCTGCCTCTGTACACCTCACCTGGCCATAGAGTAATACAGAGGTACATAGTACCAGTGTAATGATGTGACATCTCATGTTGCCAAACATTCATTGGCCTCCAATCCCTCAAACATTATTGTAATAATATGTCTGTTTGGAGCCAGATGGGTGGTAGCTCTCTGTATAAGTCTCTGAGTTAAAGCCTTTCTGGCTACAAAACTTATGAATACTTAACTTTAAAGAATGCAGAAACTATGGAAATATATTCTACTGTTACTGCAAGAGCTCCTGTGCTCTGTTGCATAAAACTTACAGTGATGGTAAATTTTACATCAATATTAACTACCATGTTAACATCAAATCGAATCAAGGTTTCCATGGAAGTTACCATCAATGGCAAAGTTACCATGTATGCTAATTTTTATGCAATAGGGCCCTGATACTACCATGAACAGATAAGTAAAATTAAATCCAGTTTCAATTTAAAAGTACTTCTCTATGTTACTGGTTTGTTAACCTGACTTTTTTTAAGGCATTGGCTACGAAAGATAGGCATTGTCTCATGAATGAAGATCACTTGAAAAATGAGACCTTGAGCTAATTCTATTATTCTTTGCAGTATAAATGACTCTCTCTTTCTGTCTTACTAGGTGGCTGAAGCTGGAGGCTTTATCAGTGGCCATCTCCCAAGCGGTGCACCGATCTACAAGAACCCTAGCACTCCTCACATCTTGCCTATCCTGCCAAACCTCTTCACGCTTGCCAGGTATGGACACTTCACTTCTCTCAAATCAACTCAATATGCAATGATTGAAGGATGGCATTGGACAAGTCTTTCTAAAGAAATATGAGCCCTGAAAAGAGGATTGTCCTTTATTGTTTCGAGGAGTGTGCCCCCTTTAGGTCAAAAAGAGCTGATTTAAAGAAAAAAGAATCCGTGCAGCATTTCTCCAACAACCCTTTGCGATGCACGTATCAAATTTAACACCTGTTTCGATGGGATGTCGGTGAACATAGCTTTAATTCTTTGTTTGAAATTCTTTTCAAACTATTCTTTCTATGTCTCTCTCAATATACAGAACCTTGAATGCTATGTGGTCTCCTGAATGCAAAGCGAAGGTTTGTCCAGAGTATACCAGATCATACAACATGACTGAGAAAGAGAGGAATACTATCCTAGGTAATGATTCATTCAACTTGTTTGCATTGCTCATATATTCCCAGTCTGGTTCACTAGACAACTCTTTCGTCAGAATACAGGGTTGATCTTCTATTTTGTGTGTGTATTAATTGTGACCTTATATAGTAATGCCTTTCTCTAAGATGCTTGTATTCCTTGTTTTGCAACTCATATAGTAATGTCTGGTACACCAAAGTTTTCCCTTTATTTTTCTCCCTTTTTTTTCCCAGGTCTATATGGGAACAGCACTGAGATACCAACCAACAAACCAGTCGTGGAGAAGGTCCAAATCTTCCTCACCGTCGTCTATGAAACTACGTAAGTTTGGGAATCATGGGGAATAGAAAATCAAGTTTTAAATTACTTACCTATCTTATAAATTGCATTTATATCTGATTCAAAAAGGCTAATGTTTGACATGTTTTTTTGACATTGCAATGCTACAGTCCGGTACGTACTTTCAATAATCTAAGAGAGAATCAATGTTATATGGATGTAGATTTTTGTTTTCTTCAGGTAATGTAGTCGACTCTTGTTAATAGAGATCATGGACCAAAAGTGGTAAAGATATATTTGATTTAGACAACACATTCGCTGTTGATGTTAAAGAAACCTAGCTTCATGCTTGTTCCAAGTTTGTGAAATTTCTTTTTTTTTATACCATTTTCTTTTTTTGTTTATATTTTAGATGTCACCTGTTTGCTGACTGTTTCCAGAGTCTTGGTTATGAGTTCTTTGCTGCCGAGGGTCTGTCCAGTCAACTTCTCGAATCTATTTTCACCAAACTTCACCATCTACCAGATTACAGGCTCCGGCACATCATTCATATCCTTTCATTTTACTCTTCTTTTTTTTTGTCATAATGAAGTTGTAAGAATAGGACTGCTAGTTACATGTTTGCCAAAACATTTATTTCATTGGAAATGAAGATTACATTGAATACACTATCATGAAAGTTTTTAGCATATCAAATATATGTATTAGCTTAGTGGCTGCTATTATTTTTGTTCTGGTCTTGAATGGTTACAATCCTTAGGACTTGCTTCAATGATCTGTAACAATATATATATATATATATATATATATATATATATGCAAGGATGTGTTGGCCTTCTGTTAACCCATTGCCTATGGGAACTGGGTGGTCCCTGTGTCCCTGGGTTAATGCTGTGTCTTGTTTCTGTCAAAAGCTGTTTTCTCTGATTTTGAAAAATGTATTCCTTGACTCGTTATTCTGTGCTCACGTGTGGTGACCAAGGGCTTCGTGCAATCCTGTCCCAGGGAATGCTGGCAGTCGGTCCTGGTCCCGGTGATGACTGGTCTAACTTCATATATGGTCCACAGGCTGAACCAGCAATGGGCCATCATTTTACAGAGGGCAGAATCAGGGTATGTCTATTCTCCATTCATTTTGTAAAGATTTGTGAAGACGGTAGACAGTAGAAGAAAGTATCTTGAGTAGAACAGAAAGAGCCATGATATGGAAAATGTGTGGTGCGAAACTGTCCAATAATAATTACGCAAGTGAGCTCATGGAAAGGTTGGGTCTGGAAGAAACTCTGGTGGGAGAGGTAAAGAAAAGTGAATTGAGATGGATGGGTCGTGTGTTAAATAAGGGAAGATGAGGAACCTGTGAAAAGATTGGGATCTGGCAGTAGATGGCAAGGAAGCCTGAAGATTGAAAGAAAGTAGTAAGGTTGATCTAAATGAGAAGGGTGCTTGAGACGAGAAGAAGTAGAGGGAGGGAGTGTCGTGGTGCAAAAGTCAGTAGATCAACTAAGTTCACACCGTACCAGATTGCCACTTGAAATAACTTTATTTTTGGCAGTTTGCGTGAGATGAATGATATGACTTGTGGCTCCAGATTATTGCCTAGGAAATTTGAATGACGGATCAATAAGGGAACTAAGTTCACACCTTCAAACTGACTCCAAAACCTAAAGTGTCTTCAAATTGACCAAAAATAAAATTAAAAAATAGAAATATGAAATAAGGTTTACTCAACAAACCAGTCAGTAACCCCTCGTAGGAGGGAAAGTGACTTAAATAATTGATGATGATGATGGTTGTATGTTTTCTCTATCTTTTACATTAAAAATGTTGCAAGTTCAAATCCCCATCGAGAGCTGCCACTTTGAGACATCACATTTGTGGTCATCCCAGATCAATCGAAAGTAAATAAGCATCACAAACGCTGTAGTCTGGGATATACTGCCACAGTATAATGTCATGACCATGTTCATATAAACGACTTACATTGTTTCTGTGCCTATGGTCAAGGGCTTGATCCATATGTTCATCTAACTTAAATGCTATTGAATGAATTCACATTCAGAACTCTCTCTCTCCATCTTTGCAGGTGTGAATAAAGGCTTTGTGACTATTGTTCACTTCCTTATGTTTTCAGTAAAAGTAGCAATCATGTCATTTGTGGCCGTGCATCTTTGGGACTGACCATTGCAATTATAATTTATTTTCCACACAGTGAAGTGAGAGAGGAACAAAATGATGAACAAGAAACACAAGAGGTCCTGGAAGATCATCTAACGAGAACAGTCACCAAGGAATTCATGGAGTTATTAGGTGAGTTTGGCATATTACAAGCCAGTGATCATTTGATTCATAGTTTGAATGATAGATGAATGTTGAGATAGATTGATGGAAGTATGCAAGCCTTGTACTCCAGAGCAGAAAATCAGTGTTAAGAAAACATACATGCCACAAGTAACCCTCCCCCCCCCCAAAAAAAAAGGGGACATGTTTGCAGATAGACAGGAAAGTGCATAAACCTCATTCTATACCCACTTCTACTGCAATCATTGCGCTTGATTGAAATTATTGTTCAGAAGTTCTGGACATCTATATTATTGGCATCATACACATTCCTGTCATGCATGAGACAAAAGTACACCTTTGTAGTGCAGGATGTGTAAAAAAGGATGCAAAGACATCCGCTATTTTCGTGCCAATTCTTATCATAAATCTCTTCTGTTGTTGTTCTGTCAGGAAACCTATGTTGGAGCAACAGTAGGACATCGTCCAGTGGTGTTACAGTGAAGGAGGAGGGAGGAGGAGGCGGTGGAGGAGAGTTGGAGATGGAGACAGAAGAAGCCATGGAACAGGGAGAGGGTGGGGCAGGGAACAGTGCCAAGTCAGAACCTGCTACCATCAGCCACCTCGGAAAGGTCATCTTACAAAACGAGGTATGCCTATCTTTAAAAGTAATTGCATGGTTTAGAAGTTCCTCCATCTGTGTTTTAATACTGTGTACATGCAAACGACAATTTATTACTGTATTTTGTCCTATAAACATCCTTTGATAATATCATAATTATATTTTCTTATTTTCTTCATTTTCTTACCAGTAATTTTTTTCTTTCTTTCTTATAATTATGGGGTAACTCGTACAATTAGAGAAGTCTGTGTATGTGGTAGTGATATTCTACTTAGCTCAAAATGTTCACTAATGTGGGAAAAATATTGTAAGCTTTGCTGAAGTAATCAGTACATTCTTAATGAAATATCTCTGTACTCTTTACAGAGACTATGTGAGAGCATTGTAACCTGTATATATGCAGCAATGTCCTGGCCGGACAGTGGTGTTTGCATGAAGGCATGTCGTCTCTCATGGCTCATTGTGCAAGAGGTGAGTTCCCTTTATCTCTTAAAAAGTTGATCAATGGATCAAAAAGAAATTGTTGATCGAATTTGCAGTCAAATTACAAACCACATTTAAGAATCCAGCCAATGGTATGTGTTGTAACACCTCATTTTAGTTGAAAACTTGATTACACAGTGTCTTTGAATAGTGACTATATATTTGCATAGCTTTCCGTGTTGTTTTTAATAAATAGCAGATGGAAATAAATGATATTGCTACTGTAGTGCGCTTCACATTTCTGTCATATTGGTGTATCTACCAACACACAGATAAGTAAGTAAGTCTTTTTTTTTTTCACCAGCCCCACATGTTATTTATTTACACATAAAACAGAATTAATATTGCTTTACTGGTTTTATTAGGCAGTGCACTGGGTCATGTATGAGTAAGGCTAGACTGGCTGGCTTTATTATATCTTGCAATTTTCTTTCTCATCTTTAGTACAACTTATTAACAGACCCCTTCTACCTGATGCAGTCATCCTCATCTACATGCATATCTTGTTCCTCTGTATCCCTCTGTACACCTGGGCCCCATATTACAAAGAGTTGATATTGATCCGAATCAATATCAAGTCCCTAAATCAATCACAAGTTTACAGTCTCCCGTCTCTTATGTACATAGTTGTGGTTGATATCAATCACAAATAAGTTGCGATTGATGTCAACTCTTTGTAATACAGGGCCCAGTTGTACAGAGATTGTACAATGTTATAAGTACACCTGTTGTAAAGAGCTTTTACAATGTTATCAGATGCCTGTGTTTTAACTTGTAACTTTGGTATTGATATTGTAATTCTCTTTTGGTGTTCATTTGTGTTTTTTGCTCTACAGCTAGCTACCAGGCCTCTCTTACCTGAAGCAGTCGCCCATCTCTACACGTCTATCCTCAGGGGGCTACAGATACACGGAGAGCACGACACCTGTCGCGCAGAACTCGTCTACAGGGCAATGAACCACTATGAACTATTGGTATGTACAGGTCTTTAGTGTGGTTTCTGGATTATGAGGAAGAGTTTAACAGGTTGCAATGGATGTTGCCATGTGTAATGAAAATTGAAGACATTAACGGGGAGCATAATGTTGAGTGTTACCCGCCCTTCAATGCAAGTAAATTGGATAAGTTCTCATTCATTGTTCATGTCTGCAGTTATAAATCACGATTTGTTTTCATTAGCAAATTCCTTGTTCAAACGCATAGCCATAACCTTCTTAAACCTTTCAATAATTGGATTAACAATGTCGTCATTATTACAACCAATCTTAGTGCAGTAATACGACTAATCTCCATGGAATTATTATTCATAACATTTCTTTTATTTTGTTTTAAGAAATTAACCCTGGGGGGGGGGGGATCTTTGTTGTGTTTATAAATTGTTACCATTTGCAATTGCAGCCCCGGGCTCATTTCCATGTCGAATTTTACATTTCTTCTTACAGAGAGAGAAGTTCCCAGTCCTCACTAAAGTGATGTTGAGTTTACCACACTGCACTCTGCCAGCCTTGCAGAAGTTCCACGAGAAAGTCCCAAGCTCCAAGCCGTCTGAAAAGAAGAAGAGAGAGGCCTTCAAGAGCTTTATCCAGAGCTTCATCGGGGTAAAAATCTTCAACAGTTCTCCATTCTTTACTTCTGCACTTGAAGATATACTGTTATTGAATGTATTAAAAAAATCAAGATAATCAATTTGTGCTGCATTTATGGTTGCTTTGTGCATAATCAATCATTTTTTTAGTATGAGTGTTAAGCACCAAAATTTTGTTCGTTTTTGGTGTTGTTGTTGTTTTATGTTTTTGAACACTGTAGTTTAAATTTGGTTGAAATAAAGTAATGTTGGCATTCTTCCTGAACTCTTCTTTTTATCTTTCAAAAATGAACTACCGGTATTTATAGCTCGCACATCCTCTGTCTGTAGCTGACTTTACTATTGTGTTCATATTGAGTTGGAAATTTAGATAGTGATCTAGAAAGATAGAAGTGACAAATAAGCACGTAGCAGGAAAGTATTTCCTTTGTATGTAGGTATTTCCTGAATATTTCATAGCCTCTAAAAAAAGAATAAAAGATTTAGGTCTAAAGAAGTTAGTTGATGATCGATTGAATAACTCTGTTTGTGTGTTACTCCTTCTTTTCAGGTACCTGTGAGTCAGAAGTTCAAGAGGAAGGAGGTGATTCGTGACCTTCCTGCCATCTTCAAGCCCATGAAACCAAAGCTTAATGTCGTGGATGCATCGGTAGGAGCAGAGGAGGCAGGTCTGGTCATGCTTTTTGCCAGCGATGCAGATTTATGAGGCCATTTAGTCATTTTGAACTGCATGAAACTTAAATCAACTGTCACTGATGATTTGGGGAGAGCATAAGTCATGCTGCTGTGCAAGTGTTGCAGATATGTGAGACCATTCCATCTCTTTCAACTCCATGAAACTTGGCAAACTCTCACTGAGAATTTGAGGAGAGCAGAAGCCATGTTTGCTAGTGATGCGAGACCTTCCAGACATCTTAGAGCCCATGAAACCTAAGCCAACTGTCATGAATTCATTGCTAGGAACAGAGGAAGAGGGTTTGGTCATGCTTTATATGCCAGCGATGTAGATGTACGAAGCCTTTTAATCATTTTCAGCTGCATGACTATTCCAGGAGAGCATGAAAGATGAATGGTTGATGGATCCGCTTTAGATGATTTTCAGAAGACCCCTGAAGATTGGCATCTCTAATATGGTTATATGTGCAGTTGCAGGCAACATGCACCAGTTGCAAACATTGCTTTTTACACATAGGTGAAATCAGTTTACGACACTATATACTGGTAGTCCTAGGCTATGCATTGTCCCGTCTTTGAATGTAGTAGGGTAAGAACACGCAATTGATACTTGAAGAGTAAAATATGATTCTTGGTTTTGCTTCGGTTTGATTTTAAATATTTATTTCTGTTCATGATCTTTTTCCAAAGTTACAAGCGATTTACAAAAAATCATGATAATGAAGAAATCATAAAATAAATACATCATCAAAGTAAAATACTTGCATTGCAATAATAAATTGTTCAGTACTTATCAGTTGCTTTTAAATCGAACCTTATTTGTTTGTTTTTTCCCCTTTCTTTGGTAACTTCCCTTCAAGTTCTGTTACAGTTATTGAATAGTAGCAAAAGTGACCTGAAGAAATGTATTTGCTTATTATGTGATCTCTCCAGATTATGATATATAGATATACATGTATTTCAGTTCAAGGCAAGCACTTCAGTTCCCACATCAGTGAAATGTTGGCAGTTTTTTTCCCCAGTGTCCACCTTGCTTTATGCTTGAAAACAAAAAGGGTGATTTTTGATGTATCAGATCTTTGTTAGAAGATGTTAAATGTGCCATGTTAGCCAACTGGCTCTTGCTTATTTGTCATGCTTTTTCTAATCAGGGGCAGGCAACCACTCGCAATATAGTTGCATAGTTTATTGTTTCTTCATCATGTAATTTTCCTTTTCCAGTGTTAGTTGCACATAAAATATATATTCTATTTGCATGCCTTAAAGCCTTATGAAGGGAACCTTTTTCAAATATATGGATATTTCACTGAAATTTTAAATGATCCTTATTTTTTATCTCTCTTCGTCTACTTCTCCAATGTTTATCATAATGCATGTGTATAAGCTTGTACGTATTGAAATTCATTGCATCAATTTTTTCATGTTGTTAAGGAAATATCTAGGATCTATTCTTTTTGAGCACTTAACAAAGGAATTCATGTATACAGAACAGAATATAAATGTTTTTGGCAGTTAATGTGTGTGAGTCATTTGTGAAATGTCAACATTCATTGATATGGAGGAATTAAAGTTATTTTCTTGCTATAAAAACTACAAATGGATCAGTCTTTAATTATTCAAGTGACACCTTGTAAAGGGCTTACTGGCAAAACTCAGGAACGCCTTCCGGAACCCAAGGAATGGCACAACAATAGAGCGCTAATCGGGACGGAAACTGCATGCAGAGAGATTTAGTTGAAAGTACTGTTGTATCTGGTCAGATTCTCATTTGCGTAATCACTTGTTAAAGATTGTAAGGCGATGGGGGTAGTTGGCAATACCGGAGTTTACTCGCTAACTCCAGACCTAAACTCGTATTTTGAATAAAATTAAATTCAGAATAGTATCTTCCATTTGAAAGAGAGGTTAACCCTTCCTCCACCTCTGATGGTTTTAGTATATTATTGTAATATGCATGTGAAATCTTGTAGGCTTAATTCAAAACAGGCTATGCATTGTCATGTCTTTGAATGTAGTAGCTCTAATGAAAAAGAATAAATCCCAAATCCCTTATGCAATGACAAATTAAACACATTTACAAAACAACTGCAGTTGATACATGTTTTTCTTTCTTATCTATATTTAATATATTCACACTATAGACATGTATTTACAGATACTACAAACATAAATGCAAATTGAATCATGATCTGTAAAACAGACATGACATTTCAATCTGACTTCAAGGTAATAATAGAGTACATCAATATGAACAATGAATGTACGTACATGTACCTTATAATGGATGGCATTTTTATGATGATACTGACCATCATATAAGTATATGTATTTGTGCCAAGAATGTTATTGGCTGTAATTATACAAATGATCATGAACAGATTTAGTAGATAATCAATACATGGTATGTCTGGGATTGCACAAAATTCATGTTTTTTGTTTGGTGAATTTAAAAAAATGAGAGACACTACATTATTGGCAATCACTGAAGAGAGCTGGTATTGGAATAATCTTTGCTTAAAGGTAAAGACCAGTTATGGTCATGCGATTGCATTGTGAAAGAAACGTTGAATAGATCAGAAAAGGTTGATCATCTAGCATATAAGTATTGGTGTGTACTGCAAGGTTCTGGAATCATCAAAATGATATGAAATTTGGCCCAGTCTTCTTAAAGTTACAAGCCCTATACACAGAAAGATGTATATGGGACTATACGCACACGTGCGCGACACGTGTTTATCTCTCACAGACCATGGATAAACTAATTTACCAAATATATCAATTAGTAGGCGGTTTCCCGGCAATTTTTTTATCATCATGTATTAGTCAAAACATATTCTTTCACATGATTGGTAATAGAGCTTCCATTTCATTTTTTGAAATTGGGGCATTTCCAATACTAGTCTTTACCTTTAATAACTTGCCACCTGGATCAGAAACTGCTATTGTGAACAGCCAATCACTTTGCAACAACAATAGTACAGATTGGTCTGCTCTACAATACCAGGAATATTTAGTTTTTAAGTCGCTGACATTACAATTCTATCAAGATGATGAGCCCTCCTGAAAGACGTGCAGCAAATAGAAGGCAAACTTGATAGCGATAGTTCACTTTACATAGTAAGTGAAAAGAAGAAATTATATTCATTCTCTACCATACTCCTATTTTTCCAAGCTGGATCGTTTAAAGAGTGTTATCAATGTTCAGTCATTTCATTTAAATTACTTTGTACAGTTGAACTGGTCTAAAAATGCCATTCTACTAGAGTAAACAAAAAGTAGAACTTTAGACAAATTGCCAAATTGACAAACATGTACTGGTACATCTTTTTGTAGAAAGTCAATATACAGTGTGGGTGACCACTGTGCTGAGAGAGGTGGCCTTTATACAAAATGGTGACCAATATTACATGATTAAATGTAATATCCCTTTCAGGGATTACCTATTAAACTGAAGCAGACTGAACTGTATTCTTTTAGAATAGAAAGCAGATGCTGGGCTCCAGCTATTATACAAAATCAGGTTTAACAAAGAAAGCTAGTCTAAGATCTAAGTTTTCCTTTGTTAAACGTGATCTTAGACCACGGGTCAGGTTTAACTGTATTAGTTGAGTACAGACATATGTGTCTAATGACGGTGATCATAACCTCAGGGTCCCTTCCCCAGATCCACCCGTCTTGTTCTCCTTTGCTCTTCTCTCAGCCTGTTTTCTATATCTCTCAAGCTCCTGCAATTCAAAAGAAGTAAGATGACATTACGAGTACAAGAATACAAAAAAGGAAATTTAGTGATGGATCAAGTGGTTGATTTGGGGGGGGGGGGGGGGGNGTGGCAAAAAGAAAAGTCAGAAAATTCTCAATCATAACACTTGCGTAAGCATATTATACATTTCATATTTTACAATTGTTTTCACACATCTCTGTACCGGTTGGTAAAAAACACATAATGTAAATGTTTATGTATATTGCAAATGTTAAAATACTTTTAACATTTGCAATATACATAAACATTAACATTATGTGTTTTTTAAAGATTTTTGAAGATGATGATGATCCACAGCATTAAACAAATCCAAGGTGCATGATCATGTTTATTTCATTTTCTATGATTATATTACGAGATACAATTCTTTTTAAAATTACCCATTTGTTGAATTCCATCAATGTTTATTATTGACATGCAGACAGTCTCCTAAAAAAGGTAGAGTTTGAATATCGGTGGTTACAACTCATTAATGAAACATTTGCTTGACTTTGAGAAACCAAATACCTTATTTTTCTGTTCTCTCATGTTATCAACCGCTGCCTCGGCATACTGTGGGTCCTTTGACGGGTCCTCTACAATAGCCTTGATTGTACTCTTAAGAAATGAAAGAAAAACAAATCATTAAGGCATTGTTGTTTTTGGATTTTATGGCATTTTCTATTGTCGTTGGATGACTTTTGCCATTTTGCCATTGTTAAGCAACTCATCTTATATGACTAGCTGTGACAATATGGGACGTTACGGCCTAATGCTTAAAAAAGTTGATATTAAAACCCATACTCAATTGAACATTCAACAAAACATAATCGCTTAATTATGATTTGCCTTTGAATTTTGGGGGTTTTGTTTCATTGCAGAGGCCCTGAATTAAAAATAACCCTTAAGGTAATCAACACCCATTTCCATAATATTAATGGCAACATACATGTAATTTTTACCTTCTGTGGAAAGTACGACGTAAATGCCTGCTTCCAAAGGTCTAACGGTGTCCTTGCATTAGATCTACCCAGATCATCATCTGCTACTGGTGGCAAACCTGAGGAATTTATAGGGGGGAGGATGTGAGAATTATATGAAATGATTGCTTTAAAATACATAAATATTTTGTATCTTCTTTTTATCTACAGTAGATGTGAATATAATTTTTTGTTTTAAGAATGATTAATGTAACTACAGAAGTGGCTAATTGGTGAAATCACTGATAACAGTCTATTACAATGCCTTGTGAAATCATACAGGTTTCTCATAATTTTCTAAAAATTGAAGGTTATTACTGAGCATTGGTTCAATTACAAACTAGCTCCAAACTGAAATGTGTTTGGAGGTGGAGTCTCCCTGCATTCCAAATAACTGATATCATCATTATAATCATTATTATTAATATTATTTCCCTAACACAATAACAAGGAACAACAACATAAACTAACCTATTTGCTCCAATGAATCAAGTCCAAATGGAACTGAAATTGGTTTGTTCGGATCTATGGATATAGTCTTCAAGCTGCCAAAGAAAAAGGACAAAATAAATATCAAGATGTCATGAACAAATGATGTATCACACACAACATACAAAAGAGTATATCGATAACGGAACAGTTTATAAAATCTGGCACTGTTTCATAAAATTAGTTATTAATAACAAGTGGCATTACTTGTTATACCGGTAAGCTGCTGAAATCATTGCATTTGATTGGCTGAAAGCAAATTTGTCATAGAATTTTAGCATTTGTTATTGATAATAAACTTTATGAAACAGGGCCCTGATCAACTCAATCCCTTACTAAGCGTATCTATCATTCATGTTTAGTCACATTAGATAAACTGAAATGCACATTCCCCATCTATATCCCATTATAAATGTCTACTCATCACTGCTCATAGAACCAATTAACCCTTTCAATCATGTTTCAAGTACCATAATAACAAATGAGATACATTTGGTTAGTATTTTTGAAATACAACTGTATTGCATTGAAAATAAGTAGATCTATCTTCATATGAAAGGCTACTTTTAGGTCTAACAAAAATGGTATTTACCTGAGAGTTGTTCCAAAGGCTAGATGACTGACAAGGTTCTTGGTCCTAGACATCAGAGCATCAGTCTTGTTGCTTGAAAACTGTGCAGTGGAGAAAAAAAGAAAAACATTACCAGTAAAAAGATTATGAATCATGTTATCTATTATGCAATTGCTCAAACCTATCAAAGCTTCTGTAAACTTTGGCCCAATTCATTTGTCTTTCCCTAGCCGTGACATCTAGAGCAAGAAACCTACATCTGTACTATGCAGAGGAGGTTGAGCCATGGTCACCTGACAGGATGAAATTGACATCTGTACCCTAGATATGACATTCCTGTATTGCAGGTTACAGGATTTGGCATTTCTTAGTAGCAGGTTACAGGATGAAATATACACTCAAGTTATGAAGCAAGAAATAAGATGAAATTTACCTCCTGAGTTTGACATTCTTCATTTAATTAAAAAGGGTGAAATATACATACAAGAAATGTTCAGGTATCTGCAAAGAGGGCTGAAATGTACTATTTAGTGGTAAACAAATTGGAATGCAGATGCAGTAATAGCAACCTTGCTCCCCATACTAAGGTCACATGACACATACAGCATCTAATAAAAGTACTGATTTTGGGTGAAAGAATTACTTGCAACTGCATGTTTTTCATTTTTATCCAGGGGCTTTAAATTACATGTCTGCAATTCCTGCTGCTTCAATGTTTTTATTTCCTTTGGAAAACAAGTTGGGGATTGCAAACCCGGTTTTGATATATATTTATGTATTCATAAATAATGTGAAGCATTTTTAAGGCGTACGTTCATATTAGCTCACCTGAAGAGCAGCTCCGTAGTTGTGTGCAATGAACCGTAATGTCTTGGAGATGACTTTTCTCTTCTCAGGGTCGAAGTCCTGTATTTAAGAAATACATTTATTCATTCATTTATTTCCCCACATTTCCATCTTTCTGTCATGAGGGCAGCATATCTCTGAAACTGCTCTACAAGATTGCATTTCTATAGAAAAATTATATAGCCAATGATATTATTCTGAAAATCTGATGCCCTCATATATTTTTCATATTGTTAAAAATATATCAATAGAAATTTATCATTTATATATATTTGATCTAAATATACATGTTTCATTTCAGTTGTAACATCAGTAACCATGTATTTAGGGGATACCAGATATCTATGAACTTATTAACATATTCTTGCCTTGATCAATTATTACTGCCCAGGTTTCAAAGTATTCAAATTAACATATTTCAAAAATCACTGATCTGATTTAAACCTAATGTCATTCTAATATCTTCCCTATTTCTAAACTGTCAAATAGTTGGAATTAACAAAGTTACATGGAATGATTCTAGCAGTTAATTCTCACCTGGTATACATCATACTTTGTACCAACAATCACCAGGGACAAAGGGAATGGATCTAGCATGTCTCTGTCCTGTAAAGATGAATGAAGAAAATACTTGAAATAATAACACAAGTCTAATAATAATGTATTTCAAAAAAGAAAGTAAGTGAAACCCAAACATAACTATCTGTTTGGTCATGCACTCGAGTAATCTCAAACATCATCGAATGTCAATCTTTTATTTTCAAAATTGAATAATCTGCAAAATAATTATTCTCTTGAAAGAATGCTATACACCATTGATGTCACTAGCATCATTCATAATGATGAAATCATTTTTGTTTCTTCATAGGATGAAAAAAAGAATTTATGTTTTAATATATAAAACATTTAGTGCATGCATCTGTTCAATCAATAATAACTAAATCCATAAAATAATATCTGAATTGGCATAAAACCTACAAAAAACAAACTAATTGAAAATAAAATAATTCTCTGTAAACGATCTGGTTTCTACTTACTGGGTGATCGATTCCTATCCTCTTCCAAGCTCTCTCTTTGATCTTGTCCTGGATCTTGGGGTCATTTCTGGCCGCCTTTGAGATGACCTGTTCCACATGGTCCAAAGCACCCTTGATGAGGGTCTCCATTGTGTGCCATAGCTCGTAGGGCTGGGAAAGGTCCATCACAACCATGAGTGATGATGACCTACACAAATAGAAGTGGTGATCTTATGATAATGATGCCATTCATATGTGTTCATTGATTAAATCATGTACTGTAAAAACAGAAAATGTAGTTATGGACAGAAACTTTGGGGAATCATGATAAAATTTCAGTGTAATTTTGTCAGTTGTGCATGATTCAATTATTTTGCAGCATTAAACTTTCATGAATTGGAACATATACAAAATGTGTACATATTTCATGGGCTCAAAAGATTCTGGTATTACCGTATTAGATTGATATTCTATATACTGTACAAGTTCCTTTTTAAAGACCATTCCAAACAGTTGTTAAAAAATGCTATAAGTGCCCATGTTTTATGAAAACCATATCAAAAATGATTATCTACATTGATGGGGTCCACTCGGACCTAAATCACTCACTCTAACAAAAGTCAGTACTATGTGAAAGAGAGCACGATATTTGTAATACCATCTTGTTTTTTGTAAAACCCACTATTATACAATTATCTCTCACGCAAGGAGGCAATGGAGTATTAAGCAAATCTCTATGGATTTCAAGTATCTCTCCTTTTACAACTCCCTATCTACACAAAATGAATACCCATTCTAAAAAAATAAAAAGAGAGAAATATCCAACTTACATGATGGTGTCTTCAGACAGTGGAATCTCTGTTAACTGCGACAGGAATGTTCCTCCACCTAACTCCCAGATGTGACAAATATCATTCACCTGAATAGATAATAAAACAGTAATGATAAATGAATAAAGTTGTACAATTACTGAATGCATATATATTATGCAAGTTTTCATTGCGATAACCCAACAAAGGTTTTATATGCAATCACTTCTGAAACTCAGATTAATGTTTTGATGCTATTCATTTTTTCTTCTTTTCTACCAGTGTTCATTTAAAAAAATAATTAAAATCATAGTGTGGCTTTTTAAGTAGAGGATTCAGATTAATGGTACGTATTTAACAGAGAGAAAATAAAGTTCACATGAATGCCAATGAATTAATGATATACAAGTAGTTTAAAAAGTGAGCAAAGTCACCAAGAGTCAATCATGAAACATGTAAGAATATATTTAGAAGCATTATAATTTGTATCATATATTAATCTGTACTTTTCAAAGCTCTTTGGAAGCGCATAGAGACGTTATATAATGTGATATGCGATATACAGGAACCAAATACTATTATTATTATAACCAGGAAACAAACTGCTATACAATGTATATATAGTGTATCATGACGTAATTTTCTTACAAAACTTATTTTAGAAGCATTGAAAGATATTATTTGAAATAATATAGGAAAATAATCAAATTTTAAGGAAGGAGGTAGATTTTGTGTTCAGATAAGGCTATCATAGAATTTTTTTCTTCAAAGATGTATAAGTGTGCATGAACAAAATAAAAATGAAGAGAAATTGTGCATCAAAATAAAATTATCAAATCATACAACAAAGGCCTATAACAACAGGTTGATTTATACATCTTAGATATCATATTGATGCATTGTTCATATTTGGTCCGAACACAACTGAATACACCACAGTATATTAGATCAATTTTATTAAGAATAACACTAGATGCTGACTTCTGTCACATTACAATATATCAGAAGTTCTGAAGGTTTACACTAGGCCCTCTACACAGTCTTTTAGGAGGACTTGTATTCTGAATGAAACTCTGTTATAGTGAGTCTGGAATAGGTAGACTATTTTTCAGCATCAATTGCCATCTCAGCGATAAGTTTTCCTACTCCGTACTCAGTACAATAGTCATTTCGTTTGGAGCAGAGAAAAGTTATTCCGCCTGGAAGACAACGTTGAGAGACCAGACTGTTTCAGCAACAACAACAACAGCTGTTATATGTCCTGAAGCAATCATTTTTTTAATTTACATTCAAAATTTGATAGTTTCAAACAAAGACTAATAACACCAGAGTCTTTTATGGCATGAAACTTTCACAAATTGTGAAAGACCATTACCGTAGTTGCAGCAATATACCTTTACCCAATGAAAAAAAAATTGTTTATAAATCATTCATTTTGGGGCATCAAACTTTGTTTCATCTTTACCATTTTCAAAATTCATTTAAAAGTTCACGCAAATAATGAGTTTCTGGTTTAACAGTATAAGTTTCAGAGTTAGTTTGTATAACATCTTATCTGCGCATATTTCTATCAACTAAAAAATGGGAGTAAATAACAGGATGAATCTTATTTAATCAATTTCACCCTCTTTGTTAATCTCTTCGAAACCCTTTTCCACCATTCATAATATTTTAATAGTATACATGTAGTAGTAAGTAAAATTGTGCATATTACAAAGTAGCAAACCAAATCACAACATTAATTATTATGGTACAAGCATATAATTGTTATGATTATGTCTTTTCTGTCATGAAAACATCTTTTGTTTAAGTTGTTATCTGAGAATTGTCGGACATAAACAGCTGCAAAACATGCACATTGACAATACACATACGTGTACACTACCTACCAAGCATGCTTTCTATAAACTAATCATACAATATAAAGGTTACTAAACTATTAACTCATGCATTATAAAAACATCTAAATCTGTTACCCCATTTTGAATGGACTGTGGGATGAATCACAAAAGCCAAGCAAACATATTGCAAAAATTAAACAAATGTGAAAAGGGATCAAAATGACAAAAACATCAAAATATAATCACAGCAGAATTACGGTAAATATGATCAAATATGGATGAAAATCAGTCTGATAAAATATTGATGAAATATCTCTGTGCAAAAAGGCATATGATCAAACTGGATTCAAAGAAAAAGACTAGAAAATTGAATGTAATTGTTTAACTGATTGTTTTAAATCTAATCAATGACAACATTTTCTAACTTTCAAAATAAAAGTCAAAAATTATCAAGTCTTATATCAAGATTTTCATTAAAAAGTGAAAATGTCTATACATCAAAATGATAACCATGAATAAACAGTATCACCAAAAAGAAAGTTAAAACTAAGCATAAACTAAATGTTGATAAAAAGTTAAGTAAAGTTAAAAATTAAAAATATATTATAATGTGTTCAAAATTATGGTAAACACCTTGTAAGGATTCAACAAAACAAATGTCAATATGTGAAATCAGCTGACTTAAGTTAATACAGATGAAATGTTTAACAATATTTTAAAAGTTAATAAAAACTTGAATGATTAAGGTGGTGAAATTATAATCACTGCAATGCTATATTGAAAAGAAGCAATGCTCTAATACTTACCATATTATGCCCTTTGGCTCTCCTACCAAAGGTATATTCTAGAGCGATCGTGGGTTTGGGTGCTTCTTCCTTCTCCAAGAACCGGAGAATAATGGATGTCTTCCCCTTGGTAAAATTTTTAAAAAAGAAGAAGATATTTACTGTTTGATTTCAAGTTGAAATAATGTACATTAAATGTGGGATAATGATATTTGATGTATATACAGTGTGTACTAATCATCACTTATCTCTTTTAAAATTGTAACATGCAGTACAAAGATCGAGTTGAGACCTGTTTCATTTGTTGCATATTGACCAAAAGTCTTTTAAAAAACTAAACTTTTCATGAGCATCATAATTGACTAGATGATTAACAAACTGTGTCCATCAAATTGTTATAGTCTTTTGATTTAAATGAAATTATATTCATAGTTTACAATTTAAGACGATGTCAAAATTTCAGTGCCAAACATATCATTCATCCTTTTATTAAGTAGCATCCCGTAAATCATGGTACCAAAATCAAAACAGAGGTCTATACACACATACTAGACATTGTTATACAATAATCCCAAATATATAACAAAGCCATAGAAGAAATCAATATACTTCCCAAAACGACTCTTTTTGCTGTAAACTTACTGCATTTTTACTGCCAATAAACAAAATGTGATTCTCTGAGCCCTTTACTTCACCACCTGGTATATGAAATAAAATAAAAGAAAGTATTATATCAAAACTCAAATTGAAAATAACTCATGGGGTAATAATGCATAGCTCTAAGGGACAGCATAACAATACACTATGAATACAGGTGTTGGTATTATACAGATACTATAATTTCAAACGGTTTTGAAATAAAATTAAGTGCCGTAATAATAATCATCATTATGGTTTCTCAAAGTGTTTATTTCGATTAGTATTTAATTTATTTATATCTAGGTCTATATGTTCCGTTTCACTCAGCATGAATCAGAAGCAAACTTGGCATGAATAATCTGTAACATTTGTAGCCAACGGTATTAAATTTTTCAAGTTTTCAAGGATTTTATACATATTGTTAATATTATGAATCTTGATCATTCTAATTTCTCTAAAATTGTATTTTTTTATTTTATTGCCATTTGCCAACCTTTGTCTGTTAGTATATTAGTAAGGATTCTTAAAGAAACAATTTACTTCTGATATCTTACCCTGTTCTTTGGATTCTGTGGCATGCTTCTGTTCTGCCTCAAGAATGGCAATGTCCCAAATTGATTTCTCTTTGCTGCAATGTTGAACAGAAAGCCGTCCATGATAAACCTATACTACTAGTACTGTGTTGCCATGATTACTAGATCCAACTTTATGTCATAGACCCTTTACAAAATGTCACAATCAGTTGAGTTAAGTGGGAAATGCCTTGGCTTAGTTATTAAACATGGCATATTTTCATTAAATGTTCAAATATTAAAAAAACGATAACTCCCTGTTTAAGTGAATAGCTAGTAGATCTAGATCTAGGTCTAGAAGTCTAGATCTAGACTCTAGGGTCTAGATCTAAGATCATAGCTGGAGGATTTCTTGTCCTTTTTGCCAGCCATAGTCTACCAAATAAATGAAATGTGATGGCATTGCCCATCAACTAAAAAAGTTATGTTTATAATAGGTCTAGTCTACCCATGCAATGTATCCATGAACAGGAAGACTATGAAACGGGCCCCTGACCCGGCCCTGTCCGACTCATCTCAGATTTATTCACGGTCGTAAACGCCTCTGCCGCCCCGCCGGAGCGTTGGCCCACCCTCCCTTCAGCTAACTGGTGTTGCTCTCCCTCTCCCCTAAAAATGTACCTTCGACAATATAGGCTCTTATTTGTCGCCATATGTGACCATATTGATAAAATGGGGTTTTATTTTATACATCATACTCACTCTTTTGGCATGGCTGATTACTTTTCTCCTATGAGTTCAGGAAACCAAAAATATCTGATAAATAACGAGGTAAATGCAACTCTGCGATCGAGATTGTTGACTGTCGTCAAGAGGAATTTTATGAATGAACATGCGCACTAACATTGATCGGAAAGTAATGAGTAGTGATGAAGGTAAAATTCATAGAGATGAATCGATGATATTCTCCATGTTCGTGCATGATCATTAACTTTAAAGGTTTTTAAGTATTGTTTATTTCATATATCAATGAATTTATTTAGTTTTAAGAATGTAATTTTTAAAGAATTTCCATATGTCCAGATTGTTCAATGACAGCGTTATTTCCTTTTAAATTAAGTCGGTTATTTCAGTCTATATTTGGTGAGCCCAAACAAGATTTTGTCCAATCATAAGAACGACCAAGAAATCCATTTTGGTAAGTTTATAATAATTAAATCGTCACTATTTTCTTAAGATAAACATTATCTAACCTCTACATATGTATTTATTAATGTTGCGTATTTGTTTTATTAATTTCACTGAGTAAATACTACGTCCCCAAAATGGAATGTTTATCATGCAGTCCCATAAACCCAGCTCTGTGTAAGTGCTGAGAAGATTTCGCTGAACTGACTTTGCAAACATTTTACAAGAATCACATTTTACTAGTAGTACTACTACTAATAGACATAGGATTTAAAGGTCAAATGATATGATTAATGATGATGATTCTCATTCATGATTGGATTAATATTGGAATAGGTCTACCGTCTAGGTCTATTTCTATTTCTCTAGTCTAGTCATTGTTGATGATGATTGATTTAGTGAAAATGACAATGAAATGATTTGTGATGATAATAATGATGTTCCATTCATGATAAGAATGAAGATGTTTAAAGGAAGAATCAGATTGGTAATGGAACAATCGATACGGAAAGCATGGCAGGCTAATAAGTATGGAGTAATGATGATGATGATAACGTTGGAGATGGTGATATTTGTCAGGATGACTGATGACTGCTAGGATAATGAAATGAAATTGTTATGAAGTATCCCTCTCATTCATCCTATTGCTTCTCACTTCCATGTAGATGAGCAAGATGCCACAGCCCCAGCCCAACCAAGGATCTCGTCGGGTCCTACCTCCCATATCACCCAGCCCTGATGTATACCAGCAGTTCCTGAGGGAGCTTGAAGAACAGATCAATGTGGAGTTAGCCAGTGTTGAATGTGCAGAGGAAGGGCCAGATCCTCATCGTTACGCCATCTACAAAGGGGCCTTTGACCAGGTTTGTTTCTTCATCTCAAGTTGAGACAAGATATGTAGAAGTGAAAACTTACTGTATGTCATTGTTAAATACATGACCTGATTATTACTGTTGGCATTTTAATCTGTTACCAAATATTGTTACTCTATCTTCATCACATCGCTCCTCTCAATTTTCCTCTCATTTCCTCTCCTTTCTTCCAAATTTTCTCTCCTCTCCTCTCCTCCCCCTCACCCCTCATTTTGTTACCTCCCTATATCCATCTGCGTTTCTCCTATCTATATTTTTCAAACTTTTTCTCTCTCCCTTTTTACTTACAGTGCTTTTCCTCCATTTCTTATTTCCTCCTTGATCTTCTTATTTTCTAATGGTGGAGGGAGATAAAATATTTCTTTAAATAAACGATTGTGATTCGATTTGATAAGATTTGATTTCATCTGATGAATTTTAACCTTTCTCTTCCGTAGATCATTGACAATGTCTCTGCCTACAAGCCTCTTCTGAGTGCCATCAAAGCAGAGTATGAAGATTGCATTGACACCATAGAGAAAGGTCAAGAGGAAGCATTTTACCTGTCAGGAAAGGTCAAGGCCCTGGCCTCGGAGCAAACAACACTCAGCCTTTATCAGAAGAGAGCTGATGAGCTTGAACAAAAGTGAGTTCAATTTGTTTTACTTATTGATTATTCTGCAATGTAATATCCTCTTTTTGTTTTAAAGTGAGTTAAGAAGATTACTGAACAGAAAGAAGTTGTTTTGCTCTATCTTTTGATATTCCTTGTACTGACATGTACATGTACATACACTTTACCAGCATATTTTGATTATTTTGCTTTTGTTAGTTAATCCATTTCATGAAGTGTAACTGTATTCTAGGGTGTCATATCCCAGATTATGACTGATTTTTAATTTATCTAGGTCATATACTTTGCATTATTATCCATGAAATCAAATAGGCAAATTAAAAATGTGAAGAAGAAGAAAAAAAAAAAATCATAATTTTGTTGTTCAACTGTTCTATTTTCAGACTTGTTCTTGTGAGGGCTGATAATGAGAAGTTCAAAGCTGAACTGGAAAAGATTGCAGAGATCTACCGAGAGAGGGAAGAGGTGAAGAGAAAAGCAGAGGAGGAGATAGAGGAACAGAAGAAGAAAATGCCCACCATGCCAGACAAGATGTTGAAAGGTAGTATCTAACCTTCTGCAGTTTACAAAGAAAGTGAGGTGTCGTGGTACAGTTGATGAGTCACCAGGCTGTGTACCGGTAGCATTTGGTTTGTGGTTCAAGTCCCAGCCATAGTCTTGATGTCCTTTTAGCAATACATTAATATGCATTGCCACTCTTTGCCTTTTCCATTGTCTTTCATGTATGCATTTGAATGATGCAAAATACCTGTACCAATGCTAATGTTGGTGTCTCCTTTGTTGAAGATGATGCATAATCTGTATAGGCTTAAAAGCCTATGATCATGGGTAATAAAAACATTAGAAATTGCTTGGAATCATCCACATAATGTGCTTTGAAATGTAAAATATTTATTTATCTTAAAAATTCTGGATGAAAAAGATGAGAAATTTATGTATTTTTAAAAAATTAACTTAGGAATGGACTTGGATGAATGCACTGATGTGGAAAGACTGGAGAGTGAGATTTCGAGACTTAAAGTTGTACTGGCAACATTGAAGCAGACCAAGATAACTAAGTATTCTACCAAAGAGAGAAAGAATGAACTCAAGACGCAACTGGAGAATAAAACCAAAGCCAGGGACCATGTTCAAGAACAGAATCAACAGCTAAAGGAAAGGTGAGCTGGTGATGATGATATGTCAGTCATTTGTATTCGTGTTATTATTATTATTGAATTGGTCTTGGTGGTTGGTTTGTATCAAGATCACATCTAGACATTATACCCTGTCATCTAAAACATAAATTTGATAGAGATCTTTGTCTGCATGTGGCTTTTGCCACAACAGCAAATGTTGTGATCAAGATAAGTTGGACCGTAAATTTATTTGTAGGATTAATGTGAATAAACTTGCAGTCTCTGTCATTTATTTGACCTGTCAGAGCTAGCTATAATGAAACCTATGCTCTCGTAAAGTCTGTAAAGAATTTGATAACCTGATAATAGCAGAAATATTCATCTAGTAGATAACTTATTTTAACAACACTCATGGCATCATCCATTGTGAATGATTTATTTCACAAATCATAAAAACAGCAAGTGTGCCAATTGACATCTAATAATGGATTGGTGAGCTTATTCATACTTTGAATCACCTTTATGTATGCAAATAAATCATCCATACTGAAACACACAAGTTCAGCTTTCATATCTTGATAGATATTTCCTTGTTAAGCAGGAGATACCTTTAAAAATTTTCATTGCTTTTTATCTTCTGGATACATCTCTAGGTGTTTGAAGGTAAGGATAGCTCTGGATGCGCTGACTTCATACTACAAGGAGAAGCGTTTTATCTTTGGACCAGCTGAGGCTGTTTCTTTTGGTCTGACCAGGTCAGGCTCCATGATGAGTGTCAGAAGTGAGTACATGTAGGCTGATTAAACAACAGCAGAAAAGAACTAGGAGACACAGAGGTCTCAGTATTTATCAGTCAAAAGAATAAAAAACTTTTTCAGAACTATAATTGATATGTTTTTAGAGATTTCTGAGATGTAATTAGTCCAATCGAATGTGTAAGTATATGGTCATATACTCATATGCCTTAACCCATGATGTCTTTTTTTTTTCTTTTGGAGGGGGCAGTAACCATCATTCAGTCATATTGGCTACTTTCATCTAGAACATTCTGGAATAAACTAATTTCTCAAATTGTTAGCCACCGAATGTAGTATTTGACAATGTGACATTATTGTGAAAGTGGTTGAATTTTTCCTATCCAATGTTATAACAAAAGTTTTTTTATAAATGGTTCTTATTCCTTGCCATTACTTAGCATTTCACATGGGTCAAGTATTGAAGCTCTTATAGTTTATCTCTTCAAAAGACTATTTGAGCCAATGCAATTTATTGTTATTGCTCCGTCTTTAGAATGTACATGTTAGGAAAATATATTTTAATGGTTGAGGAAATTTATTACCCTTTATGTGTATTTATTCATCTTTTTATCCATTTATCTTTTTGTTTGCTTGTTTTTTTTTATTGATTATTTACTTGTTTGTTTATAGATTGTTTATTTATTTATCTGTTTGTTTGTTCATTTGTTTGTTTATTCGTTTATTTATTTATTTAATTTTTGTAACCAGGTCAAGAGACTGTTTCCACCTTTGAGGACGATGACCCCACCAAGGAAAGAGAAGCAGAGTTGCTGCTGGAGTACATTGAACAGTTCAATGAGATGTTTGAAGAGGGCCGCTATGGGGAGGCTGCAATGCATGCGGCCAATAGTCCTAAAGGAATCCTGAGGAACCCAGAGACATTGCACAGGTTTAAAAGTAATGAAATTGACTTCTGAGAAATTTTACATTCTTATTTAAATTGATTTGCCCTCAGGCGCGTACCCCCCCCCTCGATTTTTTTTAATGTGTATATTTTGCGTATGTTTTTTGACAACCCCCCCCCCCC
>BEXV01000436.1:90057-103194 GCA_003118195.1 Hemicentrotus pulcherrimus
CTTGCAATACACACAAATTCTTATATGTTAGATGATCAACCTTTTCTGGTCGATTCCACACCGTTTCTTTCACAATGCAATCACATGACCAGAACTCAACTTCATCTTTGATTGAATAAATAGAGAAAAATTAAACCAACAAAACAGTGACATTTTCATAATAAATTGGATAGTGTTATTAAGTTTCGCTTAATTCCATGAGTGATATGTATCACAAACTATAGGTTGTATGCAAATAAGCATTGCAATTAACAGTGGATCATTCCTGATTCAACACATAGATTAAATATTCATTCATGCGTATAAATCTCAAATCTATTTGCAGGTGTGCGAGTAAAGCGTGGTCAGAAGTCACCTCTGCTGATATATGCGGAATCACTCATGTCATCAGTGCCTGCCATAGGTGTGCCTCCCAATGCCGACGCTACTCTTGAATGTGTGAAGAGCGCCCTCAGTGGAGACCGACTTGATATTGTCACACACTGGATTGCAAATAATTGGTAAGAGAGAGACAGAAATGGCCCTCTATCTTCACATGGTATTCACGTTTGGCCCTTTGGAAATATATATTATTTTAGAGGAAAAGGTACTTTTTCAGAATATTAGAAAAACAAATATCATTCCAATCATGTACCCCAATATATGCCATTTCAAGAAATTGGTTAAACTTGATAGATTAAGCAATTGGACTATTTTAAAGTTATAAAGTTTAGGAGGCATTGTACCATCTGGTCACATGTGGGATAAATTGATATGACAATGTCAAAAGTACGAAATGTGTTTATTGGCCATATTTATAAAATTGTTTCATGTTCAAGTCAAAGAGATGTTTTATTCATCACATAATTTTGTATCTAAACCCTCACCTTTCACCCATGCAGGCTGACCTACTCGGAGCCCCTTGGTCATCTCCTGTATAACTACGCCCAGGGTAGAGGTCAGCAGGTCAGAGGTCAAGATGTGGTCAGTCAATGCCTCCCACTAGCCCAGACCGTCTATACCAAGGTCGGAGCACACCTTCAGGCCGCTGTGTGTATGTCCAAACAAGGCAGGGTTCACGCCATGCTGGAGTATGCACAGTCTGTCAACTTCAGTAGAGGTATGATGTATTACTTTTACAAATGAAACTGTGTTATTTGTATATTTAGATAAGTCATAACATGCAATAGATTTTGAATAGTATATCCAGCTATCAGTGATGAGCTGTACATTTTGAATTGTGTATACCGGTACAACTTTTGTATCGTGTTTGTTGGGAAGCATGAAAAAGAAAATTTCTAGTGTAAAAATGAACTTAATCTTAGGAATACATCAAACAAACAAACACAGGATCTAAATTCAAACTGATTCGAAAAAATTGGCCATTGCCACTCGTCTGGTTAGCATTTATGTCCAGAATGGTATTGCGTTGTCAGCATAATTTCACCATGTCCCTCACTGGTGTAGAAATATATTAAATTAGGCATCAACCCTTTTGAAAAGAACTGTTAACCTATGAAATATACCGGTAATGGCTTTTTGTTTAACAAATGTTTTCCATAGGCCTTACAATAAACCTAGGTATCATGGGCACCATCATCAATGGATTTATTCATTTCTTGACACATGTGATCAGTGTATTTGTGAGTAAATAAATAATTTCTTTTTTAAATAAACACATTTCAATGAATCCTTTTTCTCTCTAGATGCCTACTTGGGAGTCCTGGTAGCTTGTCCATCTCTAGCCCTAGCCGAGGTCCTGGTCCAACCCAGTGGTCACTCCACCAGACCAGTGCTATCTGTGGGGTCGGTGGTCAGTACTCTACTCAAGACCCAGGACCATCATCAAATAGGAGTAGAGCTTATTGACAATATCCACCATAGTATTAGCTCAGGTGAGCTACGTTTCAGATTTCATTCACAATCTCTAAAATTATCATAGACATCCCTTAGACGGGAATGATTAAAACAGATAATAGTATAATACCCGAGTATTGTATTCTCACTTTCTGTCATTAAAAAAAGATCAACGGTTCAATGTCATTATTCTTATATTGGGTTCTAATACCCAACTATAAAAACTAGTCTATGTCATGTTTTGCTTAGTCAAATGGATGACCATATATTTCTAGATTATATTCATATCCGATGATTATCCATTTGTATGAAATGTCCATGTGCTGTAGACAATTAAACAACTGTCAGTAACAAATCCTGCCTTGCATATTTAAATTCTTAGACTGGCAAAAAGGAGTAGGATGAAAAATAGTGGGTGGAATTTTACATATACCGGTACAATATCATCTCAACAGAATACATCAATGACTCTGTGAAACAATTTTGATCCCCTTGTTTCTTTTTCAGGCTCAAGCAAGTTACGGTTGAAGGACCTGGTCTTTCATGATCCCGACACCAAGATCAGTTCCTGGCAGAAGATCATCAGAGCTTGCAACGACAGCGGATCCTAAGATGTGGGACTAGAGCTGCTTGCAGCTGTGACAGTCTTAGAGGCTATCAAGAAGGCTGCAGACAGTGTCTAAAACTTCTTCTATTTATAGCTTTTAATTTACAGACGAGGAGTGTATCATTCAAGCATAATATTATTAGTGACATATGGGCCACCGTCTTAGTTGCGATTGATACAAATCAATTGCAAAGTTGCAGTCTCCTATCTCTTATGTACATAGTTGTGATTGATATCAATCGCAAATAAGTTGTGAATGATATCAACTCTTTGTAAGACGGGGCCAAGGGCTCCAATCTAACACTTTGGCTGCTTTATTTGCTTTTCTGCATGGTTGCTTGTTTTGCCACAAGTGTTATTTTGCACAAAATAATAGGCACCAATTGATGGAAGGAGTGCTATGTGCAACACAATAGCTTAGCATAGGTACCCATTTAATCTTGAAAGCTATGGTACATGTATATCTATCCCATGATAAATACAATGTGGCACAGGGAAGGTCTTTGTGTGGCCTATAAAGAGTACTGGTAGTTAAAAGTCTGTCATTATCCAGTTATGATCTTGGTATGCATAAAGTGGTTAGAGGGAAGTACAGTAACAGCCAATATTCCTACTGTATTATGGATATTGTAGTTATGATTGAACTTCTAGGAGATCTCTGAAAGATATCTCCTGTTCTTTTTTTTGTTGTTTCCAACGAAAGGAGTTTGTTTTCTCTCTTGTGTGTGCATGATTTACTTCATTTTCTGCCTTAAAAGACATTACACAAAGCCGTCCATATTTAATATCCAAAACTTTGTTAATACTTGTACTTCCTCAATACAATGTTCTCTGTATTCAATTTTTAGATTACTGTAAATAATGTATATACATGTACATGTGTAATTTGAAGTATTGTTACTTTATAAAGTATTTATTACATAGATATTGATTCTGTGATGTAACCGCATTATTGGTTGTATAATAAATGACAGTCATCTACTAATGCATTACTTCTCTTTATGTAGTCTGCTTTGTTTCCTTCTCATCTAGTTTACATCTGCACGTAGACTGAATGTTTTAGACCTATTTATCTCAATAATTATAAAATCAGTACCACCACACATTTGACATCATTTTGAGCCATAGAAATATCGACCATTTATTATGTACATGTACTTGTACCATTTACAAAGAATTATATACAACATTGAATACAATTCACTACACAGTATGCTTGCTACAATTTGATATAAAAAACATCAGCCGAGGACAAGATGGACACAATACAGTTAGACCTTGTATTGTGGCCATTTATAAGGAAAAGAACTTGTCTAGTATGGTCACCTTTATACCCCACATCAAAAAAGGATTGGATACAAATGGCTCAATTGGTGTGAAATTCTTCCAATATGAAGAAAAATTAATATTGTGTGATGTCACACAGGGTATATCTTCGTCACCGTTCGAAACCTATCGATAGCCCTATTGCGATATTGCAATTACGGTCACTGTGACATGGCATAGGCAGTGCAGCGCTCTTCACAAGCGTAGTGTTTGTGTTGTGGACAAAGGTGTGAGTTGGAAGTTCATTTAGTATCATTTTACTTGGGAGGCCCTATTAACGAGCAATGCTCTTCGTTTCTTATCTAATGATATTCTCTTTTGAGAACATTTCCTAATTTCCTTAGCTGCAATGACTGCAGGTGATACAGATATGATAATAGTCGGGAATTAAACATGATGGGTTTAAACCCGTGATGTATTCTCTGAGCCTCTTTGAACAACTATCAACAATCATATTCAATTGTTATGCTATAGACACTGGCCTGTTAGTACCTACTTAATGTCCTTAGTTAGTTGGAAGTTCTCTTTCGGATTAAAATAGCACACATTAATACTCTTTATTTCTATATACACATACACAATTATTCTTACACTATTACATATATGTATGTAAGTAAAATATGCATTATAGACTGAATGTACACATCATACACAATTTCAAACTTTTACATATACAAACATAGTACTTGTATTATAAAGCATTTCAGGCAGCTGTTGTTGGTGAATTTTCAGTTTTGATAAGGCAATTAATGAACTGTGTGGAATGCAAGCCTTGCATTAAATTTGTTAGGTATCAATGAAAATAATCAGTTGCTATCAGATTGTCTCCTGAGGTTTGAGAATTTAAATTTGTTGAGTTTTCCTTATTGGACAATATAGACATTATCTCAAGTAAAAAAACTATGTGAGAAAAAAAAGTTACTCAAACATTTAGGCGTTTCCAATCATTTCTTTCTCAGATATTTTCATATCAAGATGCCAAATTGCACAAACCAAGTATAAAAGAGATCTTATCAATACTGCAAATATCATGAAATTTCAGTAACCCAGACTGCAACATAAGTTTATCACCCTTGTGTAAACATTTAAAGCTCAATCACTATTTGTCAAAGTCCTCTCACAAAGATGTGCAAGTGCAAAAAACATCATATCAAATTTAAATTGAATAGTTGTTAAGATTTCACCACTGGAGCATTCCTATCAAAAGGTATTGTGTTTTTAGTGTTTTTTTAACCCAGCATAAATATTTGTTTATCCTGGAATGCATCATTGTACCTGGAAAGATTAGTAGTACTTTGAAATATCAAAGGTCACTGACAAGGATGAAATAAAGCTTTCATACATTTCTGATATAGCAGAATTAGTTGATAAATCAATGGTTGGGAGAATGAATACAACAAACTGCAAAGGGCAACCGATTCAGAACATTTTCCATTAAAAGTGAAATGAGATATTCTGCAAAACAAAAGGGGAGTAGGTGCAAAACCCCAATGGTAACATTCTGTTCAAAATACAGTAAAGTTTTATTGATTTGAGGTGATAAATCCAGTTCCTCCACCTTTATTATTCCACTCTCATACAAATGAAGTTATTACAAAGGTTGGATTGCTCTTTAAAGATCAACTTCTGTTTTTTTTACAATTTCCATTACAGGTGACTGCCCCATCCCCATGACTCCATTCAGTCTGACACCCTTCAAGGCCAGTTCAAAAATGATTGTCTACTTGTCCAGTGTGTCCATGCACCTCTTGGTAACTGTAGATCTTGCAGATGATCCTAGCTCAAGATGGCAACCGGTCATTTAAGAGTTCTGTGTCCTCTGTGGAATGGTGATACTGACTGCCAGGTTTGTGTCCAGTACTATCTTGGTCTGTTGTGACGCACATTGCTAGCAGAGTATCTGCAAATAATTATTTTTGTGATTTAAATTAGAAGATCACACTTTGGGACAAAATTAATANCCCCCAAGAAAATATTTGTCTTTGTTTAACGACCTCCACTCATGATTTTCATTTGATTTATTCATTTTACAAAATGCTAGAGGCATTTCATAAAAGAATTTTGCCCTACATCAGATTCCCATACCCTTGAACCAAGGATTGCTAACCCTTCATATCTTTGGCTGAGAGTCTCGTGTGATTTTTGGGCACCTGAAAGTGAAGTTGGTTACTTGTGTTTTGAACACAGGACCAACCGGTTACGAACAGTACTGTAACCACTGGGTCACTACCTTTCCCCTATAACTAGAAAGATCACTTACCCTTCATATCCCTGACTGCGGCTCTGGTGCGGTACGTAGGGCACCTGATAGTGAGCCGTGTACTGCTGTCCGCTGTGTCGACTAGCTCCAGCAGCATTGGCATATTGCGACCTGGCTCCCGTGTTGCTTGGGGATGACTGCACATCATTCTTCCCATAGCTACGCTGTCTGCGATTAGGAGCTGCTTTGAGGGAGATATTAAATTGAATAGGATTATTCACACTCTGAACACGGAATAATCGGGTTACCAAATATTTGCTTCAATGACATTTGCTCTAGATTTATCTTTTTTTCAATATGCTACAGTAATAGGGCTTGGGATGCCTTTGGGTTTGGGATTGGGATAGGTCTAATGTTGGGTCCACTTTTGCAATTAGGAATTTACTTAGTGATCAAGATTGAAGAAAAAGTATGTGTCATGAAAATTGATCACTGAGCTGTATGTATAATAAATTGTCAACTGTATAACAGCAGTACAACAAAAATCAATCAAAATGTTGTACCAACAATGTTTCAAATTCTTTACAAAATGTCCCTGAAAATTGTGCTAAGTGCTTCATATATATATATATATATATATATAAGTAAACGATCTAAATATTTAATTGAGCCAAGTTTGGAGAATATTAAAGTTCTAAATCAGGCCAGTAAACATAAGGTACACATTTATCACAGCAATCCCAACTCTTCATACATGTATTTCTTTACCTATCATTACCTCTATGAGGATCTGATGGCAACGTGGCATCGTCTCCTGCTGTGTACTGGACCTGTGTACTCCAGCCATGGCCGCCTGATGACCCTCCTTGGAGCTGGACGTTGGTGATCTTGACCGGTGCTGGGTGACCCTTGTACGATGAGATGCCAGGGAGAGTGGTTTCGGTTGTCATCATGCTCGATGGCTGTCAGAAGTAATCATCACAAGAATTATTAAAAAAATGTTTCATGTAATATCTCAAAAGTACTGTGTTTACTAATATTTGTAGACTATTTAATAGCTGTTAACCAACCTTTTGGAGGTGGTTTAATTTTCCTTCCATGTGCACGTCACAAGGATTTAAATAAGGGCCTATTGACCATTCAGAGATCTTAACTCCTCTAAAGAGGTTTCAGACGATGTTGAGTCTATAACCCAAACATTTGGATTTGTTTTAATGGCATCTGTAATTAATTGTGAGTCTACATACACCATGTAAATAATCAAATTGCAATTGCACAGGTTAACTCCTCAAATTCACTATCAAATATCACCAATTAGCCCTTAACAGATTACACATTCAAATCAAAACCCACTTGTCAAAATAATATCATCACAGGAAATTTAATAAAAACAGTAAAACTTGACAAGCCTAACAGTACTTCCAAAACATTCACATGACATAGTGTATGGGACATAAAAAAACTTTCAATGATTGACTGCCAGCACATTTGATTGCTACCAAAAGCAATTAAAAATCAAACTCCAAATTCATCAACCCACAAGTTAACAGACTCACCCTAAAAGGGCTTAAACATACTGCAGTAACCTGAAAGATGATTCATAATGGTAAGAAAATCGATGAAAATATTAGAGCACAGATGAAAGACGGTTGCATAGAGGACCCCCAGAAAAAAAGCTCCAGATATCGTACAAAAATATATCAAGGCTGCCCAAGACCCAGGAAAGAGTGTTTCTTTATTTATAATTGCTGCTCAAAACATGCTTCTAGAATGTTGAATACTTTTCTCTTTAGTTCAATAATTTGTTCAATCTTGTTTGCCTCTTTTCAATTTTGATCAAAATGGAGTGGGAATTTTTTTTACACCAGCAGGCTACAGATGTTTTTTCCAGCAATATTATCATACCAATTTAATTTCCAGAATTTCTACTTTGCAATGTAAATGTGGTTTTTGTATTCCTCTAGGGGATCTTAATTGGATTTGAAAACCATGTACAGAAATTCCCAAATCATTTGCCACTCTGTGCAGAGAGACTGCAGACCCATTTTGAAAGAAAGACCGATGCAATTTCCCTGTGCGAGAAAAAATTGTTAATTGTCAACTGTCAATTGTCAAATTGTTTTTAATTACCTGTTGTTCCATGAAGTAGAGTTCAGCTTTGGTTCTCTCTTCTTGTGTCACAGGTATACCATCGATACAAAGCAGGTTTGGCTGTCGATAGACCAGCATTGGGCGATGCATCAATCGTCTAGATACCTGTTCAGATAAAAATGGATAACGGTTTGTTTAAAATATCAATATTGTTACAATACAATAGCATTATGGATGATTTTGTGGATGATTTTGTTCCATGAAGACGTTTTTTATTTTTCTGCATGTAATATTCTGTATAAAAAGGGACTTGAAATGCTGTGAATTAGAGCTGTGTCAAATAATAATAGTAAACAATATTTTGTAGTTAAAGAATTCTGATTAAAAACTTGGATATTTTCATCTAACTGATGAACCTAATAAACAATGACATTAGACCATGAGAACACTTTTTCAAAGAAAATGGTGCAAAATATGTGAACAAAATATTGATCATGTTTCTTACTGGATTACTGATAACAGAGAGTTCAATCAGGTTTGGTAGACGATCCAACTTTTCAAGCTCAGACATGTCCTGTATGAAATGAAAGAAAACAAAATAACAGACCTATAAATATGAAATGACAGTGAATTTGCATTACAACTTGTTAACCAATAGATAGTCAATTTCAGCCTTGGTGATGAATGATGCAAGAAATTTCTTGTATGTATATTTCTTCTTTTTTAATGAGATCAAGAAGTTAAAGCCCAGGAGGTAAATTTCATCTATTGTCTTGCTTCATAACTTTCATCCTGTAATCTGCAATACAGGAATTGCAGGCCCTGTAATCGGCAATACGGGAATGCAATATCTAGGGTACATGTCAATTTCATCCTGTCATGTGACCATGGCTCAACCTCCTCTGCATAGTGTGGATGTAGGTTTCTTGCTCTAGCTAGCAGTGCAAGGAAAAGAGAAAAGAATATCTAGGCCAAAGTTCACAGTAGCTAGCTGTGATGGTTATGAAAGCAAATTGCATATATTGTTGAACAGAGCAAAGTAAGATAAAGAATAACAATTCAATATCAAAACGATAGTTCCATCATTGTTGAACTACCGCAAAGCAACTTACCTGGATCCTGTTGCTTCCGACATAGAGTCTCTGGAGGTTCTCCAGGTAATGGAGATGGGAAAGATCCCGGAGCCTGTTCTCCTCCAAGTGGAGCTCCACCAGGTTCCACTGGTTGATAAAGGATACCTCCCCTACGCTCTTGATCTTGTTGCGGTCCAGGACCAGCTCCCTGAGGTCCTGGAGCCCGTCCATGCCCTCCACCTTGCTGATATCGTTCCCATGGAGGAAGAGAGCCTTGAGGGAGGGGAGCCGTGACATCTCTAGCTTGTTCAGGTCACTGATTCCATTATATCTAGTCAAATGGGAAAGAGAAGAAAAAGAAAAGCAGAAATAATTAGTTGGTTCATATTCATACACAATCTACTGTTCCATGCGTGGAGAAAGTATGGAGTATTTGGATGTGAAGAGGACTTATCCTTTTTAATTATAATATATAATAATTTCCTACTTTCATTTGCAGACGTGCTTTGACAATTGTGACATTCAGCATATATATTTTTTTTTATTCACTCCAATTCATGCTAATATTGAGTTCTAGTCATTAAACTGCATTTCTTCAGGGATCGGCTAAATTCATTCTGAATTCATGCAGTAGATGGGTTGTTTGGTCAAGCAAAATATAATCAAACTAAAATATCATGCAGGAAATTATACTAAAGTACAGAGTCAAGATTTAATACACGCCAAGGTATTTTGAATGCCTTTGTAAAGCTTACCCAAGATGGAGCACTTCTAGGTTGTCCAGGATGGGTGTCAGAGTACCAGGCATGAAGTGATGATCAAGGTGATCTTCCTTGTCAACCTTACTGCCTTTGGATGCCTTGGGTCTCTGGAGGATCGTCTCTACATGGTTGTGATTTAGACATAGCACCTGCAAAAGAGGATATATTTACTTGCGTAATTGATTAATGCCTTGATAGTTCCCCATTGGAATGAATTACACATAAGAGATGTATAGAAAGCCAGTCATGTTTTGCATCAGTACTCTGATATTAGAAGAGGAAGCATGAAAAGTCTGAGGGAGAACAAGCTTTATTTTCCAAAGTCTGGCAAGCCTGATAGAAATAGTTCATTCACACGTAACATTTGATTTCATCTTACATATTCTCAGCATTTTGCATATATTCACATCAATTCAATGACAAAAAACAATCACACATGAGGGCCAAAATTGGCCACTTATCCATAGTTTAACTTGCAATAATGCATTGAATGACAGCGGAAGACATTTTAACTTTTGATTTACACTACTTGGCAATTTTGACAGCTTTAAATACACTTTACCCTTAGATTAACAAGATAGATGAGACCACTGAAAGATGTCAGGTTGTTGTGCTCCAAGTTCACACTGAAAAAAAAACAAAATGGAGAAAAAATAAAATTTGCAATGATATCTAATTTCTGTGAAGTTGTTAGTACTTCTAAAATCATAGATGAAAAGAACTTTTTCTCATGGTATTTCATTTATGCAAGTATAAACATTAAGTAGTTTTTAAAAAAAAATCTATTTTGTTTGTTAACATTTATTTTGCTGTTTCTGGAGATAAATGGTATGGATACTGTACAGATAAAGCATAAAGATTAAACTGTGTATTGTTTGGAAAGAATAACAGCCCAAACATGGTCGAGCTCTACTAAGAGTTAAATTCTCAAAAGCCAATACCTTTTAAATGCTCTTTTAAAGAAACTACTTTGCTACCATGGCAACGGCCAAAGACGTCATTTATAAAAATGGCAACAGGTAGATTCGTGTTCAGCACCCCCATCATAGGGGGAATAGCACATCAAATCAGATTATTCAAGAAATTTAAGTACAATCTGAAATTGAAATGAGAAGCCATGTACAATACATCTCTCATGCAATCTTCAGTGATTCAAAAAGTGTGTTTGAAGACCCATGCTACAAGTCTCAAAGCCCTTACCTGCGTAGATTGATGAAGTGCTCTCCGGATCCTAGATCCACTTGTCTGATCCCACTTTGAGGGAAGTCTAGCTCTCTGATCTCATGGAAGTTGGAATGTCCAAGCTTCTCTGCAACAAAGTCCTGGTTCAGTCGACCTCCAAAGGTATCCCTAGCTGTACCTCCTTCTGTTGATTCCTGTAAATAAACAAGGAAGTATCCATTATTAATTCAATCATCCTTTTTTTCTCAGCTTGGCAGCACGACTGTTGAATTCTGCAAAATTAATGAACATGTTGCAAGACATGTTGCATCAGTCGATTAGATTCAGCTTGGTTGGAGGCTAGAAAGGAACAACTTGCAGCCAGTATAGCAAATCAAACCCGAATCTGTAAAGGATGTTTACAAACGTCAAATCTAGTTCAAAACATAATGGGCACTGATGCACTGGTCAAATCCAGTGCTGGTGAATTTGGCAAAATTAATAAACAAGTTGCAAGAAAACTCTACAAAGAGAAGAAACAACTTGAACTGAAGGGCTCCACACTAACTTTTTTGAACTGGGTCAGGATTCAACTCTCTGCAATCTGTAGGCATGAGCCATATGTAAAATCTTCGAAATTTGGGAAGCTCGGTCTTAGATTTTGGGCTTAGTATTGAAGAGGTTATGACCACTTACCACAGCAGAACCATCTAAGGCCTTGAGTGACTTGAGATGATAGACCACGAAGAGACGATAGTTGTCCGATTCCTTGGCCACTGGATTGCCGCACATATCCAGGATCACAAAGTTTGGCAAGGGCTGTTTGAATGATAACAGAGATGGGTATAGCATGACCTTCATCTTGAAAGGTTAACATAATACATTTATTTGTCTGTCTAGATAACATTTGGAGAACAGCAATTGTTTGTTGTTGAAATTCCTCCTTACACATTCCAATCTCATAAATACCTGTGACTATCCATTTGTCTGTACACAAGACAACTATAACACACATGCTGATGGGTTCCACAACAGCTTGTTCAGCAGTGTTTACCAAACTGAAATTCTTCCAAGACCTCACCTTGAGATGAAAGACCTCCCTGATGTTGCGTATGTTGTTATTGCCCACATAGAGTTCCAGCAGGGAGGTGACCTTGTCCAGCCCTGCCAGGGTTGAGATGCGATTGTCCTCTACGGACAGGCACTGTAGATGGACCAGTTTGTCCAGTCCTGCATTCTCCAAGGTACTCAGGTTGTTGGTGCCCAGGTTCAGGGTGTGCAGCTTGCTCAAGTGAGAGATACCTAGACAAAAGATGGCAAAGATAAAATGAGAGTCAACAACAATTATATCATTTAAACATATTTGTGGCTTACACCCATTGATCGATCTGTATTGAAAAGCAAGTCAGAAAAAATCTTGGAACCAGCGGGACTTGAACCAAATATGTTTAAATAATCCAAATTTCTCCCAGGAAGCATTACATTTATAAAACAATTATATGGCAGATAATTCCCAACAAGGCAATTACCCATCTAAGGCTTAAGCTAATCACCACTTTGGTCAATCTAAAGTCAATCTTAGTCTTTGTGAAACACCCCCACGTAGTAAAAATAATTTATATGTCATTGTCTACAGTTTATACTTTGTCAAATTGCATGATCTATCTTCTATTTCAGCTCACTTTCCATCACACAATCAATCGTCAACACTTTTTAGCACGATAAATAAGAAGGCATCCCTTGTTCTCACCTTCTATCCTGTAGATACAGTTATCTTCCAGGGAGAGCTCTTCTATCTGTCCACAGTTCTCCAGACCCTCTATCTTGGTCAGGTCGTTGTCGTTGAAGGACGCCCACCGAAGGTTGACCAGCCTCTCCAGATTGGACAACTTGCTGATGTGCTGGCTATCCAAATTCAAGGTAGTTACCTGGAAACCATCATTAAGTTGGTAAAACTATTAGTATGAGATCTTGAAAATTGCTTGTTCAATGTGCAATCATTGATCGTTCTTGACTACAAGACTTCACTTCTAAAAAATAAATGAAATTTGACCAGAATCAGAAGTAATAATGAAGGGAAAG
>BEXV01000436.1:103413-114643 GCA_003118195.1 Hemicentrotus pulcherrimus
CTCTGTGAGATACAAACATGATCCAAGTTTGGCGGGAATCAATCAATCGGTTCTTGAGAAAACGCGATCACGAGAACGGGACGTACGTACGGACGGACGGACAACCCGAAAACATAATGCCTCCGGCTACTTTGTAGCGGAGGCATAACAATTATATTGCAGATAATTCCCAACAAGGCAATTACCCATCTAAAGCTTAAGCTAATCACCACTTTGGTCAATCTTAGTCTTTGTGAAACACCCTCCAGGTAGTAAAAATAATTTATATGTCATTGTCTACAGTTCATATTTTGTCAAATTGCATGATCTATCTTCAATTTCAACTCACTTTTCATCACATAATCAATCTTCCGCACCGTTTAGCATATTGTCCCTATTTTCACAAAGTGACGGTAGTGAATGAAAATCGTGTACAATTTGTGTGCAGATTTTCCTCACTACCGTCACTTTGTGAAAACTGAAACGACATGTATAACAAGAAGGCACCCCTTGTTCTCACCTTCAATCCTGTAGATACAGTTATCTTCCAGGGAGAGCTCTTCTATCTGTCCACAATTCTCCAGACCCTCTATCTTGGTCAGGTCGTTGTCGTTGAAGGACGCCCACCGAAGGTTGACCAGCCTCTCCAGATTGGAAAACTTGCTGATGTGCTGGCTATCCAAATTCAAGGTAGTTACCTGGAAACCATCATTAAGTTGGTAAAACTATTAGTATGAGATCTTGAAAATTGCATGTTCAATGTGCAATCATTGATCGTTCTTGACTACAAGACTTCACTTCTAAAAAATAAATGAAATTTGACCAGAATCAGAAGTAATAATGAAGGGAAAGAGATTTTAAATATCTGTTTTTTCTTCTTTCTTTCTTTTGCTCTCTCTCTTCTTTTTTAGGGTGTATATCTGTAAGCGCGTAGAGCATCATACATGTACATGTAGATGTATTAAGCGCTATATAGAAGTGGAATATTATTATTATTATTAGACACATGCAGTCATCATCAGTCACAGTGATAGAACTTCTTTCAATATTTGTCTTGCCAATAGGAAACTTTGTGGTTGCTGCAGAGGGTTTATTAAACAATATATACGTTAGAAGTCATCTGGCCATTTGGTTGTTTTACATCATAAATGTTTAAACAAGAAACATGAATATTCTGAGCTTACCTTGTTGTACCACTCACTGTCGCTCTCGCTCTGCCTGTCAGGTTTATTCCTGCTCACATTGGTGAGAAGCTGTGCGCAGGACACCAGACTAAGACTGCGTGGCCTGCATTCATCTGTCCTGGTGTGTGCGAGCAGGGAGACCTGTGATATCCTGGACCCTGCTGCCATACGCAGGGCAGCGGTGGCCTCAGCCTCGGTCACTGCCTGGCCATTGAGGGTGGTCAGGGATTTGAGTCGACCGATGGTTCTAAGATGTAGACCTTCAGGCTGGGGTTTGATGACAAGAAAAGATAGGCAATTGTAATATTGGGAGAAGTAGAATGCTGTAATGGCATGGACTTGAATACTAACAGTAGATAGCTATTAAAATTATGATAATTTAGAGAAGGGAACATGATAAACCTGTGAAAACAGTGTTCGATCTGAAAGTGGATGGCATAATTTATGAGGGGAAAGAAGACCAAAGACTTCATGGAAATATATAGTGAAGAAAAATGAGGAGGATGCTTGAGACTAGAAGAAGTGGGGGAGGGAGTGTCATCATGGTAAGAAAGTCGGTAACCTCTCGTTAGAGGGAAAATACCGACTTTAGTAAATGATGAATGAATGATGATGGCTAAGGAGCCATACAGACAAGCTAACACATCTGATATTCAAAACTTTATATGGGAACATACGTATAATGCATACATATTTCTGTCAACGTAATTTCATTCTCAATTTAATCTGATTGGTTTGATTGTAAAGCATCATCACACAAAAAATACATCATAAAAACAACATTCACTACTGAACTAAGACAGGAAGAAAAGAAAAGCATTATAATACATTTCATTCATCATTGCTTCAAGTATGAAAGATGAAAGATGAAAAATATCTTCTGCTGAGAGCGAGAAGAGCACTGAATATAAAGGGCACTTTCCATAGAGTTAAGGCTCTTTTAGCTCTCAGCAGACAATAATATGCCATACTGACCTTCTGCCAATTGTTGTGCCTGAGGTCAAGACATGTGAGATTTGGTGAGTGCTTTCTCAGAATGGACAGATCATCTCTTGTGTTTGTCATCTCATTCCAGCTCAAGTCTAGTGTCTTCAGTTTACCTAAAGCCTGAAAAACAGACAAACACATAACAGATAAAACATGAACAGTTTTTTCTTTGGTTCAGGTTCCAAAATTTCTTATAAGCATACTAGGATACCAGTTGGTTTCACCTAAAAGAGATTCAGACATGCTGCAGTCCTATATGGGAAGGCATCAGGTCCTGAAATCAGACTATGGCCTTAAAACTGGCATCCCAAATACAGTCAAACCTAGTCTATCAAGTCCACCGATAGGAAACACAAAAAGTGGCCCCTCTAGACAGGTTCTTCAACATACATTCCCTTCTAGAGGAAGGCAATAAGTGTGACCAGGTGGCCTTTATTTTCAAATTGCAATTGTAATTATGATCAATATATCATGATTATACTCTGAATTAGTCAGCATCTTTATCACATATTTTCATCACTTTCATATCATGTATCTCACCTTCATCCCATCTAGTGTGTAGATCTTATTGAAGCTTGCATCCAGATACTCAAGATTTGCCTGCACAAATTAAAAATGACAGTAAACACAAAAGGACATGTCTGTAATATTCAAAGTAAATCAAAGAATTACCATAGGTATGTAGTCACAAATATCATTAAAATATGTTTTAAAATGTACTAACTTGTGCAGGAAAGAATAAAAATACTTTGCTTTTCATTGTTATCTTATAGATGTATAGCAGTAGGTTAGTGTATATTGTAAAATGAATTTCCCTTATCCATATCTCTACAGTATTTCACAATTTTGTTATACTTTCCAACAATTGTTGCAACAATTCTATTACCAGAAAGTGTCATCTAAAACTTACCATATGAGCCACATCTTCCAATCTGCTGAGCTCATTGAAGCTGACGATCAGACGTTGAAGAGCCGTCATGGAGTTGAGATGCTTCAGCTTGGTCAGTCCGTTGCCATGGAGATTCAGGACTGTGATGGAGGACAGGGAGGATGCTTTGGTGGCTTTCAGGAGCAGCTCTTCAGTCAGCATGGAAAGCCTAAAGAAAATCCATCACAACTTAAACAAATTAACCACAAAATATTTGTTGATGTCTGCTTTGATCGAGTTCCTTTTCTTGTTTTCACTGGCTGCCTGCCGTAGCAAAAAGCAGAATTGACAAAAGACTTAACTCTGTTTCGTTGACAATCAGCCATGCATGAAGTCTTTCCTCTACGGCCGATTGTCAACGAATAGGAGTTAAGTCTTTTCTTAATTCCGTTTGTTGCTAAGGCAGGCACCCAGTGAAAACGAATTTGTTTGATAAAATTATGGAAATGCAAGCACTACTTTAAACATACAGAACTTTGTTATTCCTTGCTCATTTTTCGTGATTGAGGTGTCATATGAAAGGGCAGAAACTCAGTATAGATATCGTCTGCCAAATAATTTTTTGGTTTCCTATCTTCAAATTCATTTTTATCACTCTAGCATGAAATATGCATCATATGAGTTGCACCAAATGAAAGAGGAGGATCTAAGCTTTCCAAATATGTGTCATTTATTAATTATACTTGTGATTAAGATATGATAAAACATCAATAATTCTCGGTTTTCGTTTTTTCTGGGACGCACTGTATATCAGGATTTTGGAGTGGTCAAGTATCTCATATAATCAACTAGCCTATGTAACAAGATTTTTGAGTGGTTAACTGGTTTACCTCGGTCTGGGCTGGGAGACTGGTTCCATCGATAAGATATCATCATCAGCATGTGGTTCTACATTGAAAGCAGCAGGTTTCTTTGCTTGCTTTAAATCCATCACGTTCATGAAAGGACTGGGTGATGGAAGCTGCAGCAAGAGAGAACATTATTCTGTAAACATCACACTCGATTGACATAAAAATCTATATTTGTGAACTATTTTGGAGTGTATGTCTGGTTGTCTAAGGTGTCACATTCATAAAAATAAGGATATATCATCATGTTACTTTTTTAGAATTATACACTTTCTAAAACATTTTTTCTTGAAACCCATTGTAAACAGATTTTTTAAATTTTATGTGAGTGGTGTTTGCTTATCATTTAACATTCTAACATTACAGCTGTTCCCAAAGTGGATATCTTGCCTGTCACATAGAAAAACAAATTAACTTGTGAAACAGTGTTCACACGTACTCACCCTGGTAAAGTACTCAAAGTCAATGACATACTCAGGTAGGACGAGCTCGTGGTTGAAGACGAACCATTCACACTGCCTGGAGGAGCATTCACAAGTAGATTCTTTCTGTTTACCGCCAGCGAAACACTTTGGTCGGAACACTGAATCACAGTTGGGGTAGAACTTCTGGTGGACCCTGAAAAGGTAATACATAGGTGTGTTCACATAATTCCTCCTCTCCCTCCTCATCTTTATCATCATCAACATCATCAACAGCAGCAGCAGCAACAGCATCACCATCATCATCATCATCATCATCATCATCATCATTATCACCATCATCATCACCACCACCATCAGCATCACCACGATCAGCATCATCACCATCATCATCATCATCACCTTTATATAATCTTACATACCCCGTAGAGACATCCAGGGCAGGCAAACTTTTCCCCAGGTACACCTTGCATACCACCAGCTGACCATGTCTGAAAGGGCAAGGGTCATGGGCCGTGGGGTCAGTCCTAGATTTGGTGGTGAGGTATTGGATGCGAGGCTTCTCTGACAAGCTGAGGCTGTTTGACAAGGGCACTGCTCCATCTCGTCCCAATTGCTGTTAAAAAAATAAGGAAAAATCAAAAAGGAAGACAAAAATGTAAAACTGCGAAATTACAGAGTCAGACAAGTTTAATTCAGATTTGAAATTTGACCTATGTCTCTTTATTCTATGGGTCATCATTATCTGTGCACCTCAGTAATTCACACTAATGTTTACATTATTCACTTTGCACTCATTTCTTGTACTATGTCACTCTTACTGTCTAACATGGCCTGTCAAAGACCACGTCACTACCAGAATCAGTCCTATGTCAGCAAATGATGCCTGTGATAGGCATAATACAATATCGATTCTATGACTTTGGTCCAATGCCAGGATACTCACCCTGTAGGTTTCTTGATCCATAGGACCATCCTCGAGCACCTTCATGGGTTGGTTCTCTCCTCCGGGTAGTTCAGGGTCCCAGACAAAGAACAGGTACTCCTGCAGCTTCTTTATACTTTGAGGCCTGAATACAACAAACATACAAGTAAAAACAAAGAGTTGATACTGAGAAACTGTACTGCTCTATATGCAAATCATGTTACCCTGTTACCATATAGTCAACTTCATCACCTTAAACACTTTGTTAGAATTAAAGTTTGCTATGAGCAGATTGTATACCTCATGAAAGTACGAAAAGAAAGAGTAGTGAATTATTTGCTTTATTCTATGTGCATTTCCCTAATCTGACATTTTCATTGTTCATCCTCATACATACATCGTTCCATGTAATCTCACATTTCAACAACCAATTTTAAATTTCAAGAGGAGAACAAATATTTTCTCTGTCAAAAAATATAAACAATATTTACAATATGGGTGCTTTGAACTACCAACAGCAAACACCTGACATTGTAATTGTTCATCCTGATACATGCATCGTTCCATGTCATGTAATTTCAGAATTTGCGACCAGCTTTTAATTTCAAAAAGGAAAACAAGCTTTTCTTTCTTCAGGAACAATCGATGAGCAATATATAAGAGTGGTTTGAACTGCCGACAGCAACCACCTCGAGAGTCAAGCAGAGACCAAGCACTTCCAGATGGTGACACATCTTCTTACCTTGCTAGGGTAGGGGTATCATCTTCCTCAGAGAATGTTGCCAGACAGGAATCAAACCTGTATCTCAGCATACGATTGTGTATCCTGGTAATCCTGTGGATCTTCAACCCCGTGATCCCATGGGCTTGGTAGTCGGACGAACAGAAGCGTGACAGGATCAGGTCGTGACACGATGTGAACCTGTAGACAACATTTAAATCAAAAATCAATTCAAGAAGTGAAACTGTGATGCGTTTTTCATTGACAATCATAACACATTTGCCAATATCTTCCTTATAAAGAATGCTATGCTATGATTCAAAATGTTTTGATTCAATGACAGATAGAGGGCCCATGCATATCTGTCCATCTTGACGCTCCTGGCACTCCACAATTACAACCCCGGCTAAACATGGCCGCTATTTTGGTGCTATAGATGGACTACCTCACCTTTCATAAACATTTTATTAGAAGCAATGGGCAGGTAAAGACGAGTCACAGTGAATAGGTAATGCAATGTGATCTTCATCAATTTGCGCATTAAATCTTTGGCCACTTTAGAAGAATAATGGACCAAAATTGCCAGTCGAATTTTGTTATGTGTACTATGTCTATGGAACATATGATCCCAAACAGTATGGCTTAAATGCACAGAGCTCTTCTTGAGAGGACATCTTTCAACCTTCATAGAAATATAATGCAAGAAATGATAAGCGGCTTAATTTCAAAAGCACCTTCTGACAGCAAGCAGACACAAATCTGAAGCCCTCCAGACTACCATTGATCTTGCAAGTTATCTAACTACTTTTGTATGTGAATATGTTTTTATATACATGTTTATTAAATTCAAATCTAATCATTAACAGTGTTAAACATGATATGTACAACATTACACAACTTTGTGGAAGTCTCACCAGATGTCCGATGCAGAACCATCTTCAAACCTGACATTGCCACCAGTCTCCAGCTCAGTGACCAGTCTCTGTGTGGCTCCAGCAGTTGCATGCTTGACCTTCAAGATGGCTTCAGTATGATACTTCTCCACACTGTAAATGTGAATATTAAAATTGAATACAGGAGATATTAAGAATATATATAACACAATATACACATTGGCATCTCAAAGAGTTGATCAGTATGAGTTCCTAGTGCCTAATGCCATACAAATACGGTTCCTGTGGGTGTTTCACAAAGATTGAGTTGAACTTATCTTTAAGTTGGACTTAACAATTATGGAAAGCTGTTAGCATCTATGAAAATATTTTGTAAAATGCTGATTCAAATCATTCTTATTTTCTATTATCGAGCAGATTTCTTGTTCTTGATGTGGAATTTATAAAAAGTCTAAAATACTTAAATTTTCTCTTTTGAGTATATTTTATTTTAAGGCTACAGATGGCTCTTCATCAAGTTTAAGTCCAACTTAGAGATACGTTTGACTTAAGATTTTTGTGAAACACCCTCTGGTCACATCTAAAAAATTCAAACCATTGACAGTGTACCTGGATATGACCATCTGGCAAATTGAAAGCTATTCTATGATAAAGGAACATCTTTTCTCAAAGTGTGTTGCAAGGAAATAACCTGCTGTTCTCTTATGGTGATAATTAGTGCAGAATGACTCAATGGTCTTCAAACCAGGGTAAACGAGTCCAACAAGGCCATTCAACTTTGATAAATGCAAGTTGATTAATGCAATAATCATTAATCTTATTTCTATAAATGTAATTTAACAAATGTAATTATATGTTTTCAAGCCGGGTTTTATATCACGTCTTCATGAAGATCATACACCACAATATTCAATAATTGTTTTTTATCAATTTATTTTTTATAGTTTTTTATACTTTATGGTAAATTTTAGTTTAATCCTTTAGTTTTAATTTGTTTAATGATTAGTAGTAATTTGTTTCTTAATACATTATCAAAATGTCATGCACTGACTCTTAAACTGTGTATCTGATCTTAGGCCCTTTGATCTTCTATTTATTTCAAATCCAAGTATGCAAACTGAACTTAAATATTATTGTTGTTTTCATTATTCATGATGTATGTACTGTGTACTTTTTATATCTGGATTCATTTAAAAGTGTTAAAGCATATAATTATATTTTTATGTCTATGGAATTATTTTTACCTTGTAAATTCACTCGCATCAGCCTCCAGCTGAATTGTTGAATATTCGAATAAAACCTTATCAAATCAAATCAAATCAAATCAAATCTACGTGTTATTGCCCTTGATGGGTGAAGCATTTGTCCTCCATCACCTTGTCCCTCTGATAGGATGTACAAATGTTAAAATTACAAACATACTCTCCCTTCATAAGCACTCAGATAAAATGAACATCAAGAAAGCATTGAAAAGAGGTACAAGATTTGTCTTTGAATTGATATAAAGAGCTACAAAGCAACCAATGCCACCCAGTATATGCATTTTGCTTTCCTTCAACGTTTCACTTACTCTTCGAAGATCAGACAGCATTTCTCATATCTCTTCTGCATGAGGGCCAGCTTGGCTCTTCTCTTTGTCTCTAGACTGCTGCTGTCCTCCTCTATGTCACTCTCTGTTCCGCTCCCGACATCGTCTTCTACTGGTCGACTCACTATCTGTCCACCAGTGGCTTTGCTTTCTAGCTCCCGCTCAAACTGGAGGTGAAATCAATCCAAGAAATTGTATGGACAATCAAAATAAATGAATAAATGATTATACTGTAAAGCGAGAAAATTTGCATGCATAAAGCTTTCGTGAAATTTCTGAAAGTTGCACATATTTCCAAAAGTGTTGATGTCATTGAATAACTTGAATCATGTGTTTTAAGCTTTGAAATACCGCACAAGATTCATATTAACAAATATCTTGGTGGAAAGAGAAATACATGCATAACTATAGGACCCAATTTATACAAAGGATAGGCTTTTGAGTTTTGATTTGTCACAACTTTAAGAGACTCCCTCGTTTCTGTTATGCAATTGTAGCAGCTGTTTCTTTTTATAATTAACAATAAGTCGAATGAAATGAGTCTTAATGTAGATACATAACCCATAGCAATTTATTGTTGCCTTTTTAATAGTGATGTTTTGTTGATCCAGAATGCTCTGAATTACAAAAGAAACATGAGTAGAAAGTCTTTTTCTCTTGTAGCACAATATACCATTTATGAATGAGAGCAATTTTATCAATGAACTCTCTAAATTGGCAATTTCTTGTAGAATTTTTTGTGATTTTCATTCACACTGTTTCATTTTATACATATTAATATTTATTTCTAATTTTTCAAATTTGTCTTTCAGCCTACCTCTTTGATTGCAAAGCTGAGAGCTTTGAGTCTATCCTTTGTTCCCCTGGTCAGAGAGCGTTTCTCCTTACACAGCTGACGCAAGATGTCTGACATCTTTCTCTTCATGGTCTTCACTCGCATGTTGTAGTACATCTTCTTCTTCATTACTGTGGCCTGTAAGAAGGAGGAAAATAGAACACATCAACTTTTAATTTACGCCACTAATTTAAGTTATTATAAGAAGGGGATATTTAAACCAACATTAGAAGATTAAAGTGAACAGAAAAGTAATAGTCTTTAAAATATAATAATAGGTATATTTCATTAGCACAGCTACTATATGAATAAATTCTACTGCGCTTCATAAAAAGTATCATGTTATATAACCTGGCTGTAGCTGATGAGGCGCTCAAACATTCAAGGAACTTCTTCCTACCGGATACCCATTTACCTCAGCTGGGTGGAGTGTGGCAATCATAGATTAAATCTTGCCAGAGTTCAAGAGTGACATATATTGTGGGACTTGAACTGTGAACTATGCAATTTATAGTCCAGTGACAAATCCACTAGACCACGTAACCTCTAAATTACCATATGAAGAGGTTATTCATATTCTAAAAATTATGATTAAATTTAACAAAATAAAGTGTTTTTTTTTAGATATTCAAAAGTGAAATGAACCATTGCTATTCAGTTTATTCTTACCTCTTCAATTTGAAAAAACAACAAAAACAACAAAAATGACAACAACAGGAAAAACTTCACCCTCTAAGTCAAAAAGAAACTTGGAAAAAGAAATGAGATCCACCTTGTCAGAGTAAATATCATCTTTTACAATTACAGGTGTTTGTAATTATTAGATAGGTTGGTTTGGCATAGCAGCTAGGGCATTGTGTGCCATGCACTCTATTGTTATGTCATGGTTGAGTGGTTTTTGCTAGGTTGGGGAAGTGTCAAGCAAGCTAGGGCATGGCAGGCTTCATGCTAGGAGAGCCATTTTTTATTTGCTTATATTTATTTGGGCTGCATGTTGCTGCAGGGTTTTGCTATCAGTGTGATATGCAGAGGATAACATCCAAGACGCGAGGGTAGACAACCAGCCATTTCATTCTCTTAGGATTTTTCCAGAAAGGCTGTAAGTGTTTTTTTGGCTTAAATATCTATGCCACTTCTTTGTCAATTTGTATGTCAAATGAATGCCTCGTTTTGAGAAATTAAATTACCTTTTTATTCATAACATGGATAGGCATTGATAGATGAGCTTTCAGCTATTTATCAAATACACAAAAGTTGAAGATTGTTTCTATTTAGTATAGATATTCATAATTGTTGTGAATTTTACTTGGAGAGTTTGCTTGTGTGCTTGTGTTTTATCAGATTGTTATTAGCTATGAATGATTTTCATTGGATGATTGTGAATTATTGATCATTTATTAATCTGATGGATAGCTATTCATCACATGTATGGACTATTGATAGCATTGTGTGTTTCTTGAATAGATGCAATGAAATCAAGGTTATAGTCATTAGGGATATGACATCAACCTTCTTTTTGGAAATAATTGTATTTTAGATGGCAGATTACTGGGAACACTACATTGTGGTTACTTAATCTATGTTGATTAGATCCCGGGGGGCGTTCTCGAAACCAACTCCATGACAGTCATATCTTTGTCGGCGACCTACCGTTTCACTAAGCCATGACAGACAAGATATTGATATATCGCGACGCTAGCGGCTCAAGAACATAGTATTCGTCACGATCCATTTGATTTATCACGAATAACCAAAAATAACTTTTGGGGCTAAAATTGTTCAAAAAGATATATACCGTATACATATAAATTCTCCAAAAATAAATAACAAATGGTGTCATTATCAAATAAAGATCATTGAACGATTTGAATATTTCTGTAAAGATGCTTAAATTGAAGAAAAACCGGTGAGTGTTTTTTT
>BEXV01000436.1:134835-148618 GCA_003118195.1 Hemicentrotus pulcherrimus
GGGGGGGGGGAGAGAAGTTTTTTTTACGATTTGGTGTTTCAGTTTACTAAAGGTATTTCAAAGCTTACCAGAGTTAAATCGCTCACCACTCTCATGTATTTTTTTTTTGCTGATTCAAGCTGATTCAAGCCTCGGTGCAGCACTAGTAAGCTATGGCAAGACATGGCAAGACATAAAGCCACACTCCACCTGTGTGTTAATTGGTTACCAGTAGGAAGGAATTTCTTGAACGCTGTAAGCATTGTAATTATCAGTAGCCCAGCTAGAGCCAGGGAGATATTGGAGCACCTTGTATATAATATCAAAATATCCAATATTATGTCATTGTCAATATTGGGCAGGTCCAATACCAATATTAGTTATGTCCCATATGTAATAAAGTTTAATAGAATAGCAAACAAAAGTTGTCAGTTTGACATCAAATTCATTAACGTCAGCGATGGCATGTCTGTATATTGATAACTTTGAGGTCAGTTTCTGTTTACAATTCTGGCAAAGTCTGTTGCCTATGGGATATAATTGATCTTGGAGTTAAAATGATATGTTTTATATGTGCTGCGATACTTTTAAACAGTGTTATCACCAGTACTTAACACACTTGATGTTGATACAAAGTGATGATTTGTTTTCCACAACTACAAAAAGGATGCCGAGGTTGGATTCGCTGGAGAAGATTTAACCAATATTATCTCTCAACCTGCAAAGAAATGGCACAATTAACTAAATTATTTCATGTTTGAAATTTATAAGTACCAGTATGTGAAAATATTTATTTGTCCTGATTATGTTTCTTGAGAATGTCAAATATTAAAGCTTTCATCTAAAAGTATTCAACAGAGGCCCTTATTTAACCAGTCCATCTTTCATTCTTGAGTTATGAAAAACACAAAAGACATAACATTTACAAGGGGCAAATATTATGAATAATTTTAGTTCTTAACTGTACATTTATGGTCCTCAAAAATTCCCACCCCACCCCCTATTTTGTGAGGCCATTTCACTCAGTTTGCTCCAAGCTTAAACACATTTCTGATCCGTATAATGCATGCAGTATATAGAAGAGAAATACTGTATGTTGGGCATTTGGTAGCTTTCAATTTTGTAGCTTTGTATCACAGGAAAGGCATTGACACCAAACTAAAATTGAGTATTAACATTTAGAGAAATTTTGTAGAGATTTTTATATAAAGATCGTATCATATGGCTGATTTTTTAAAAACAATTTTGTCTCCTGTTCAGGTGATTTGATTGACAGACATTCCAAGATTTTCAGCACAAATCACTTCTTAAAAGGCATGAGTATTCCTGAACCAGAAAGGAGGGTAAGTTGATTACTCCCAAACTATATTTTTGTAAACAGTAAATGAGTAAATTTCTATTATTAAAGAAAAATTTTATATTCTTCTGTTGTTAAAAGCACAGGATCAAGATAGCAAACGGACAGAAAATGAGCCATCAGGAATTGAAACTGTTTTTTACTACTTAAACCTTGCTAGCATATGCTACCCAAAATCTTGTCAATTTACTGCAGGTTTTTTCTTCAAAGGTACTTATTAGGTACCTTGCAGGAATGAATTCTTTGAAATGCTAGAGCGCAGTAATGGCAGCACAGCTATAGCCGGGTAATAATCTCAAAGTTTGAAACGCTTACAGATTTTAATAAGTGCTATATAAAAAATGAGTATTTTTATTATTATTATTATTATTATCATATGATTATTACCGGTAATGCATGTATTGCGCTTGTATCTTAATACATTGGATAAGTAAATATACACATGATCATTGGTGCACACTGCTTCTTTTATTCATCCTCATCTGACATTCATTTAGTACAACCCGCGTCTTATGTGAACGAGCCTTACGTAGGCAGTGACACTGGATCATAGACATCGGACAAAAAGATTCAGATTCTTGATTGTGCTGAAGCTCACAAATGATGAAATTTTGCTTGAATCATCATCCAGTTAATAATGAATAAACAAAGCTATTCAATAGGTAATTTAATGGACATGAAGTTTATAGAAAAGATTGACCTTTTTAAATTCAGAACAATTTTGTATGGGTTTTGCGTGTCACATCTGTTTGAAGCCACCTTTTAGAGAGCCAAATAGATTTTCTTGTCAGTTTTCTTCTGTTGTTTGCTTGTGGTATTTTTCCATTGTAAATGCGATAATTGAACCTTTCCCTTGTATGTTCCTCTCTGAAATTACTGTATTTTGTATGGTTTTGATGTTTCACAGATACCATTAAAGGACAAGGTTAGGAATCTAAACTCGACTGCATTGACTTTCTTGGAGGTAAGAAATCTTTTTTTTAATATCACCTTCATTGTGCAAAAACATAAAGAAAGACATAACTGTCTATACAGCACTTGTATTAATGTTATGTCAAATTCAAAGTCTAATAATCATTTTCAGCACCTGTTATGTGCTTTACTGATTTCTAATCGGATTTGGCTGATACTGTTATCAAGATTTGTAAAAACAAACTATGGGGAAAAGTGTTGCAAATACTTGAGATGAAATGTTGTAGATATTTATAGATGTTTATGATATTTTTCATTTAAAGTTTCTATACAGACATTTTGAAAAATTAAAAAATCAAATGTGAGACAGTGCATCCTTTAGTTTGAATTTGAGTGGACAAAATGCTCTGTAATGTGCAGAATTGTTATTAAATCTGGTGGGGAAAATGAGAACTTAAAGATATATTTGAGTTATGGTCTTGCAATTGCAATGTGAAAAAAGAACTGTGGAAGCGACTGGAAAAGTTGATAATGTAGCACATAAGTTTTGGTGTATACTTGGAGGTTTTGAAATCATGAAAATGATACAAAGATTGGCTCAGTCTTGCTAAGAGTCACATACACTGTACACAGAAATTGTTTATAATGGACTACACAAACATGTGGCATGACAATGTATTCAACAACCTTTAACTGTTACTTTTCATCTTTCGAATGTGATGGCATTGGAAAAGTCATTCTTTTCGGGGGAAATTTTTCTACGATACTTTTAAGCACAAAGAGAATGCAAAAGCTTGCAAAATGATTTTGTTACCTTCACAGAACTCTTCAATACAAAAATAACAGTGGTGGGCATTTGCAACAATTTCTGTTTGGAACAAAAAGATAGCTTAATTTAAAGATGTTCATGCGTGGGCATATAGTCATTAGCGAAATAGGGAACTTGGCGATCACTACATAACACTGAGCCATGGGGTATTACGTTAGCGTGCGTACATCCATGTGCTGCCCTCTGTATACCCACCAACTTTAACAAAGGCTTCCTCGTTATCATGAACCATCATGTCTTCTTTTCTCACAGGCTTGCTTGCAGATGGATCCTGCAGACAGACTAAGTTGTCAAGAGCTGATGGAGATGCCTTTCTTTGACAGGCAAAAGGGTCTGGACGACAGGCATTCAGACTCAACACAAGTCCGCAGGCACAGATCAAAATTGGTATGTCATGCCTTTTGTACTTATCTATCAAGACTCTTTGTTAATTCATGTTGATCTGTATGGGTATCCCCCTGTTGAAGACTGCAGGTAAAGAAAGAAAATCCTCCCCCTTAAAAAAAATTATTAAAATTTTTTTTTTTTTTAATTTGCCCTTCATTTATCGTTACAGGCTTGTGCAGATATGGCGTGGTTAATGGCAGCTAAAACGCACTCAAGTTTTATGAGTGTAAAATTAATGGCAACTGCGTCAACAAATGAATTGCGTGTATTCACTGAGCTCTGTGTAATAAAATTCAGAAATGTGATACCTATAACAGTTTATGTCATTAAAAAAAATGCTCTGGTTTTGCCGCGTCATATCTAACCAGCCTTAACTGAGTTGCAGGGGCAGGAAGGCAATGAGAAGTGAGGTATTCAGTTATGTCTAAATAGGATCCCTCTCTTTGTTTTTACAACAAATTTCATTGATTATTTCCCTTTAACTGCTAGATGCTGTAGGTTAATTGGTTTGCTTAGATCGATCATCTGTACTTGCTTTTTCCATCTGTAGAAAGGAAGTTGGATGATTGAATGACTGATTGATTGGGTGATCAATCGATTCATGGAGTGATTGATTGAATTTATGTGATGTTAACAACCTTTTTACAAGGAATTCCCTTATATTGTGAACATTTAAGATTCATACAAAGAAAAGCTGACTATTTGGGTTATCTGTTTTTGTTGACAGGGTCTTCGCAAGGACAACAGACACTTACCTCAGCTGAACTCCCAAGGTTTACAGGAAAGCCTCTCCAAAGGTCACCAGAACCCGGGACACAAGAAAGTCGAGAACGAGAAGCTGCTGAAGAGAGACCGTCTACCAAACATAGATTCCTTTAAATAGAGGGTCTCCTTAAACCAAACATAGATTTACTTTGGAGTGACTGCTTACCAAGTAGTGATTCCTTTGAATAGAATCTACCATGTTGTATTCAAGCCTAAGTCTCTCCAAGTCTGAGTTCCTAAGCGTCATCACTGTCAAAGACTTGATGAGGCTCGTTGGTGACTTTGACAATGTGTCCTATGACAGGTCAACTTTGTTACTAATCTTATTGGCCTTGATAGTGTCCATCATATTCTGACTTAACAAGTACTGATTCCTTTAAATAGACACTACCAGGTTGTATTCAAGCTGAAGCCTCTCCTAGTCAAAGTCTCAGAGCGTTATCACTGTCAAAGACTTGACGTTCAGTGGCTGTGGCATGGTGCCCCATTGCAGGTCAAACTTTTTTTCATATTCTATTGTTGTTCATGTTGTCTGTCATATTACGACTTCAAGGACTCTCTTGCTGCGGTCATGCCTCAGATAAATTGTCAGTTGACAGAAAAGTGACCAAACTGCCGAGCACTTCTCACCCAAGCCTCCCAATTTACATAGGTGACGCTCTTCCATTTTCAACTCCACATCTCGATCTATATTGAAGAATCTGAGGGGTTGTTCTAATCCTAGCATATTTGAGTTCGCAACCCAATTTTTTTCTGTCAAGATATACAGTCTTCTTCATATCGGGAAGATAATGCTAGGCAGTTAAGCTGCATGCGCACAAAATTTACTGTGATTAAATCTAAAATCTCTGAAGTATTACATCTGTTTAGTGAAATGTGGAAAAGGCAGAATTTCAGCTAAGCTGTGTGTATTAGCATGGCAGAAGCAGCACCCGAAGAGAATCCACATTGATCATTTTGTTAGTGAATAGCCAAACATTAGGTTATAAAAGGGCAATTTATTATTTTTCATTTTCTTTGTTTATGTATGGACAATCATGAATATGTGAATGTGTCTCTTAATATTAAAGGTGATATGATTATGGCTACTTATTCATGTATTTTGTTAACAAATTTATTGATGAAAAAAAAGAAGAATTGATTTAGCTCTTGTTTATTTTATTGGTTAACAAAACAAAAAAAGATGGACAGCGAAGTGATATTTATAAGCACCAATTATGGTTAGCTTTATTGTCTGAAATCTGATAATTTTGTTATTTTATATATAATTCTATTCTCTAAATGAAGGTACTGGGTAATGTTTTATGAACAACCTCAACACTTTCTTGTTCTATTTCTGTGTTTTAGTCCAATTGCAGACAAATTTGTTTATTGGAATGTCTAGCATGACGGACTATGACCAGACTTAGTACTGGTTTATTCATAGAATAAAGGCGTCAGAATTAAATACCAATTTTATCATACTAATGTAGAATGTATTTTACAATGAGAGATGTCACAAATGTAACAGTGGAAGAACTGTTATGAATATAAATGGTTATCATTGGAGTTTGAGTTATTTGAAGCACACTGCCTCTGACAAAGATCATTGCGTATTAAAAACCATATATACCTAATCAGTTTTAACAAGNTATTAAAAACCATATACCCCGGTATACCTAATCAGTTTTAACAAGCTTGTAACCAAGACCATTACATGTCCTGAAGATGTGTATTAAAAATGTTTATTAAAAACCATATATCTAATCAGTTTTGGTAAAAAGCTTGTAATCAAGATCTTTAGATGTACTTGAGATGTATTAACAGCAAAAGAAATTGAGAAAATGTTTGTAATTTATCTGAAATCATTATTATTGTGTAAGATTTGTGAAAGTACATTGTATGCCTTTAGCAGTGTCTGCAATAATGCTTGAATGATGTACTAATTGGATTCGCCTTAGTGATGTACTATTCTATAAAGTAAAAAAAAGGGATTAATATACATGTGCATGTTGTACGATAATTATAGTACTTGAATTACTTCTGAACAATAATTTGTGTTCTTAAATTCTTTATGATTAGTGAGTAATGCCAAAATGATCATGTTCATGTAACATAAAAATCTAGTACTAGGAAGTATGAAGATTGTGTTTGTTGTTCATTAAAATCTCTAGATAAAAGTGCTAATATCTAGGTAGATAGATAAATCAAAGAGTCTAGAAATAGAGCAATGGACTTTCATAATTTTTATGTTCATTGAATAATTTTTGTGTGGATAAACAACAGTTAGCAGTCATATTCTGCATGCGCTACTTTCATGTTTAAAAGGGTTGACAGGATAAGCCTGTGCAACAGAAGGTACTTGCATACATAAACTAGTCACCAATAAAGTGATGAATTGAGGTTTTTACACATTTCGGTGGGTATACTTGAGGTTTTAAGTAAATTACACCTTTTATTCAGAACTCAGAAGGGTATTGTTACCCGCTCTTACAAATTTGATACTGGTTTTGTTTTAAAAGAATGCAAATTTTGAATAAGCAATTAAATAAAAAAACCTTTATCATTTTTCTCATCGACTATTACACACCTATTAGGAGATCACAGCTTTATTTTCTTTGATATTGTTTTCATGTACATGTTTGTGCATATTTTTATGTGCACTTCCTACAAAATTTGGTACCAAAAAAGTAATGCGTATGTGAAGAATGTTAAATTATCGTGTAGTTGAAACTATGGAATGACTAGATCGATTTAATGTGTATTTGACTTGGGACATCATTATTTGGTCCTTTATCCTAGTCATTTCCTTGTTATTTTTGTTAAGAGACTTCTGAGAGGGACAATACAACTTCTCTTCACTTCAAAATGGAGCAGAGAAAGAGACGTCTTGTAATTTCAATGTGTATTATTTGGAGTATGATGAAACTGAACTTTTCGTAATATTTATTGAAGTTGTAGAGTACCCAGATATGCAAATATCCATTGTATTCCTTGTTTTGTTGTACATGTATAGCGTAGTGTATCCTGTCTGTTATTGCACAACCTATTCGGCCTGCTACAAGGCTTTTAGTCCCATTCAGACTTGGCGCAGTAAACTGCCTAAAAAACGCTGCTGCAAGTATATGAATAGCAAGTACTGGTAGGAGTAAGGCCAACGAACAGAATAGCTACACTTTTAAATTGCAAAGACCCTTATACATACTCTTTATGTGTAATCGAATATTGTCACTTGCACCGCGCTTACTGGTATGTCATTTCATTTTGCAGTTTTATTTTAGGCCGTTTACCACGTCAAGTCTAAATGAGCCTTAAGGGCGATCTTGGCTGTAGATATTCCTTGTTTCTGAGGTGTACAGTGATTTCCCCATGGAATCAATCGGTATCGAGGATTTAATGTAGTAAACTAGTAATCTATTCTTGTCTATGAATGTATGAACTCATTGAGAAACATGTATATAGTAGGAAAGAGAGGGAGAGGAGGAAACGTTTGTGATTTTTTGTTTTTTTCTTGGTCGTAACTACTTTTCTTTTGTAGAAGAGATGAAATAAACTAGAACACAAAACAGTCATTTCTGCCAGTCTTAACTTGAGTATTCATTGATTTGTTCTGATAATATTTGTCATGGTTCTTTCACTTTGTACTGCCCCTCCCCCTGAAATTAACCAGAGTTAATTATATATAAACTATGCATCACTGTGAAATAAACCCATTAGCTGACATATTGCATCTATTATCTGGAACAATTGCCCTTATTTTCCCTTTTCCCCCAAAATTGAGATGAGAAACTGAAACAAAATACAAAGAAACATCTATATTTCATATTCACACAGCTTTATTGCATTAGAATATATTTTGTACAAATATATTAATACTGTTGCAAACCTACATACAAACATCTAACATCTGTAAAAGACTGAATGCATGGTCACATTCAAAAGCAAAATACATGTACTCATTATCTGACTCAATACTGTAGCCTGTGATTACTTGTAAATATGACCATTTTCAAAAATAATTCAAGTTTATACAGGCTTACCCATCAAATATATCATTGTATCTCAATAACCTGAATGGAAGTTGCATACATTAGTTGGTTGGGCAAACACAATTGTTTGTCCTACTTAACACCTGATGTATGCAACTTGCATTACTGACTATTGAAATCACTCGAACAGGTGAATGAAATAATTTGCAAGTCATTAACAAAGTTGTTGTATGGTTTAAATTCAATGGATTCGATTGAGGATGCATGCATGTAGATGGTATTTGGGACAATAAATACAAGAATCCCATGGCAGTAACACATAATTCGGTACATAGTTATCTGTGACATTTTAGACAAGGTTTTAACATAATTGCCTATGGGGTCATTCTTGTTGGATACATTCCAAATTACCGTACATTCATACATGTAACTGTTTCTTGATATTCTAATGGCATGTGTTAGCACACAGCTTTGGTGAATATCCATTGCATCCAACTACTTCCATGACTGTAAAATATACCTCAGAATAGCAGATGGGATCAAGTCACAATTTGCTACACATTTTAAACATGGCTGCAACCCAAATTCAAGCATCTCGAGGTAAGTTTGACAACTTTCTCACTACTGCTGATGGGTCTGATATAATATTGTATAATTTTTTTTTTTTTTTTTTGGGGGGGGGGGGTAAATGATTATTGGGCCCGACTTGTCCAGCGGATTTTCTTTGTTGTTCATGTAGTTTCATTGAAGAGAGATCTCGATCGGCATTTTCAGGAAACAGTAAACCACCTTTTGCTCTGCATAGTAGCGCTTCATTGGTAGTCTCTTCTTTTCCACAAAATACAGTCTACACACAAGTGCATGCGTGCAGATAAAAACCACAATATAGACAATAAGTTCTCAGTTCTCAACTCCAATGATACATTTTTCCTGTTGTTTCTATCACCTCTTGGACCCACTCCTTCAATTAAACAGTTTCAGAGATATCTATGCACTTTGTATCTAATGAAAAGGTGCTTTATAAATGTAATATTATTATTGATATTATTTATTTTCTTTCTTAACTTTTGAGCCTAATCAGCAGCTCTCACACACAAAATTTTATAATGTGCAACTTTCTTTGTCAAAAGGTTTGAAAACAAGTTATCATACAAGGCGATGCCAACATAAAGTCAAGGTGTTCTTATTAATACTTGGTATTTCCTGAAACAAGGTTTGAAATTCAAGAAGTATTTATATTTTTACGTTGAATCAGACAAACTAATTTATCCAGCTATTTCTTGACTACACTCCTAATGGATAAGTACTGATTACATACTAGAACCAATTATAATAAATATTTAACAAGAAGAACACACACACTACTGTAACATTAAACAGAATACATACTACTGCACAACAAAACATATCCATAGAAATTTTCAGCTACTTTGAGAGTAGTTTCTAAACGTTCACAGACCTTATCTCTCACTTGTCTACCTCTTCATGACAAAATTTTAAAAATCACAAAGGAATTTCAATTAACAACAGCTGAAATTCACAAAAGTTACAATTTTTTTGGGGTGGATTGTCTCGGTTTCAAGCAAGTATGTGAACTTGTGAAGATACATGTACCGGTATATACTTTGTGAGTAGTTTCTAAACTTTCAAAGACCTTATCTTTGTCTACCTCTTCATGACAAAATTTAAATCTTTTTAATCAACAACAGCTGAAATACACAAAAGTTCCAACACATTGTGGCCGGTGGGATTGTCTCAGTTTCAAGCAAGTATGTGAACTTGTGAAGATACATGTATATTCAACATCACATACTAATGCAAACCGGCTTTACAAAGTTGATGCAGTACACATCTGCACATCGAGCATAGTCCCATACATATACATTGTTTGGCTTTGGGATTTTGCCTCGAAACTACCGGTACTTCACTTGTAAAAATGAAAAGTTCATTATTTCACACACTATAAATCTTAGCTAATAGCATTGCATACAGATCCAATGAAAAGCATTTACAAAAACTGCCATCTCATCTTCCTAATTATATATAAATCTATTTTAAAGAAATTATGATTAGTTAAATCATGAAGACAAAATCTAAATCATTGTAAAAAATACTACTCTCTGTACAACATATATAATATGTATATCTAGAATTTAGCAAATATGTACAAATTAAAAGCACAACATGGTTTTTTGCATAATGAATACATGATCTAAGCACACAGTTTTTATAACCAAAAACACACAAAATGTACAAAGTTCACTGGTTATCAGCCAATAATACGTAACAATACATAAACAGCACTTCTTTCAGCTATTATTCAGCCCTATTAAAACAAAAATCATTGATCAATCAATAAGCTCTCCTGAAAATACAGATTAAAGATACAATTGTTCAACATACTGCTATCAAATATCTAATCATACAATACAAAATATCTTGCGACTAAAAAAAGGATAAGTATGATTGTCTAATTAATTGGACGTTATAATCATAAAATCCCATTCAAATTTGTCAATACAAAAAGAAAGGCATTGCCTCTGAGACAAGGCAGATAACCTACATTTAAAATCAATAGTAAAAAAAAAAAATACAAAGAAAAGGTGAAAACAAGCAATGCTTACCAGGAGGTTCCTGTTTCATTTCATAATTTTGAACTTACTTTGTCAACTACCTATGTTGTTTATTGTGTGAACAATTGATATGAAATGGAATAAAAACACAAAATGTACAAAGCTCACTGGTTATCAGCAAATAACATATAACAATACACACACAGCATTTCATTCGGCTATTATTCAGCCCTATAAAAACAAAAATCATTAATAAATCAATAAGATCTCCTGGAACGCAGATTAAAGATATAAATTGTACAATATATTGCTATCGAATAGCTAATCATCAATAAAATGTCTTGCAACTAAAAATAAATGAAAAGTATGATTGTCTTATTAATTGGCCGTTATAATCATAAAATCCCATTCAATTTTGTCAATACAAAAAGAAATCAATTACATGGTATGGGTGAGAACAAGCTATGCTCTCCAGGAGGTTCCTGTTTTATTTCATAATTTTGAACTTACTTTGTCAACTAATGTTCTTTATTGTGCGAACAATTGATATGAAATGGAATAAATTCTAATCAATCAATAGAGAATTGATTGATTGCATAGATACAGCACAAATTGTAAATTCTTTTACATGAAACAGAGCAATAATTTCATCATGATGTAACATCTACATCCAAAATACTTCAGTTATCAGGTCTCACCTCTTAAAGCCCCCGGCCATCGCACTACTTATAGCTACTTGCGCCCTCTACATAGCAAACAATGCCTATTTGGTGCCTGTTGGTCCCCCATGATCCCCTTTTTCTTATGGAAAATGAAAGCTGATTTGATGGGATAACCACCTGTCAGTAACCTTGCAGGGAGGTCTAATCTCCCTGGCCAAACTAGTGCAGATGGGTACCAATCACCTAAATAAAGAATTGCCTACAGGGTTTCTTCCCTTCATCTTTTTATGAATAATGCTGATATTCTTATGAATAATACTGATTTTAATATGTATACCGTATATATCATAATACTGATGCAATTTTCCTTCAACTTAAATAAAGCAGCTTTCATTATGAAACTGTGACTCGATTCTATTTAAAAGAAATTTAATGAGATACAAGTCAATACCATTTTGTAACAATGGGGAAATATATCTCCATGTACATGTACATGAAATATAACAGTAGCACATATATTGCACAGCTTGGGTGTATCTGAGGGTGTAAATATATGAAACTCATCAAAAGTTATTAGCACACTAACTCAGGTTTAGACTAGTCAACAACCTAGTGATTCCAAGACCATCCTTTCTATGAGTTTGTATTTAGGCTGAAGGCTTGGTTAAAAATGACATGGTAAACTGGAGCAACAACAATTTTTTTTTTTCACGTGGAAGCGAATGGCAACTGCACGCAACAAAGGTCCCATGCGTGTGTACCCAGCTCTGTGTTGTAACAAAGGAAATGTAAAGCGTATTACACTTAAAGTAATTTGTAAAAATTAAAAAGATAGTGCAGACCACTGTTGCATATCTGAACATTTATATTTTCATTGACTTTTAAGATATTATTTCTTACTTTAACTTTAACAATAATGATAAGGTTTTGCATGAGTTGACTCACGATTGTCTCAATTCTCAATTAAAGAGAAAGATCAGGTTGTGCAACAGCATTAGGTATGCTGCCATACACCAATGGTACTGAATTTGTGTTGATCTAAGAGTCGTAAAATATCAGAGCAGTCAGGATGAGGAAGTGTATCATGTGGATGTGGCTGCAGTCGTATCACTCCCTGCGTGCTCCCCTTTCCTAATCATGTAAACCTCCCCCGGTGACACCCCCTCCCTGGGGGTGGCCCCCGGGGCTGGGGCTATGGTGGTGGCCGTCTTCTTATTCTTCCACACACAGATAGACAAGAAGGTGGTCAGAAAGAGCGCAGCAATGATGGACAGCATGATGATAGTGAGAGGGGTTATAGGGGACGAGCGTACAGTAGGAGGCATGGCGGTTGATGACTGGGTAGGGGTCTGGGTGCCGACAACTGCGAGCCTGAAATGTAAATGATAATTATGTTATAATGGTAATTGATTGTGTTTTTACACCTTGTAAATACATAGCAAAAGAAAAATAAGCAATTTGTACAATTGCTTTTTCTCAAACAGACCAGTTCACAGTGCACATGGGTAATAGACCAGTTCACAGTGCACATGGCTGCAATGACCCCGAATATCCACAGATCTTCAAAACATGAAGAGGTCCTGCTTTGTACATTTTGAAATAATCACTTCTACAGCGATGAAGGTGCTACATAAATAGCCTTTGTTTTCCCCCTTTTCAAAGAATACTTCCACTTGTGTATCATGGAGTGGACTGCTTCTGCATAAATGAATAATGATTACATAACTTCCATGAGCACGTATCCAGTATTTTGTCTCCTTGTATTTCTCAATTTGTTCTGCAATGACCTTTATCTGCTCATGCTCAGACTGCAACCGTGATCTGGCTTATATTGTATGACAATTCTGCTTCACTTGGGTACAAAGTGTTGTATTTGTTGCTATATCACTATACACTAAGCATGATATTTCTTCTTTGTTATGGACAAGAAAATTTGTCGAAAACAATGATGCTTTTCTGTTATTCTTTTCGATACTTACTTGATGGTAGAGGCAGCATAACTGTTGCTGTTATATTCAATACTAAACACTCCTGACATTACAGCATTAGAGAGGCTGTTGTAGGCATCCTCAGGGGAAACTGCAGGTTAAGAAAAAAGGATTTTAAATTTCCACAATGGCAGAAAAATCACTGAAATATCAATTGACAGTCTAATAGAGCATTTGTATGGTGATATCAATCCAGAAAAACCTACATATTGTCTGTTTGAACTTTGAAACCAGAAGAGTGTTAACTCCAAAAACAGACGATATAATCACAAGTGCTTATTAAATTATTTAATAATCTGGCTTTAGCCGAGGTGATATATTACCTTCCTATATTGAATGACGGAAAGGGGGGGGGGGGGGGGG
>BEXV01000436.1:149764-163840 GCA_003118195.1 Hemicentrotus pulcherrimus
AGAGAGAGAGAGAGAGAGAGAGAGAGAGAGAGAGAGAGAGAGAGAGATTTTTAGAGGGGGGGGGGTTGGGTAGGAAGAGAGAAAGAAAAAGAAAGATGGCTGTGTATGTTTAAAATCAATACTCACTGAGGAAGCTGAACCGTCGCTGCTATGCGCTCTTTCAATACTCCTTTGAAGTCATTAACCTCTGACCCCTCGTCAACCTCCGAGTATGCAAGGTCGTTAAACACGAGGGAGAAATTCAATTCACCTGGAACTTCACCTGGGGAAGCTGATGTATGATAGAAAAGAGAGAGAGAGAAGGAGAGGAGAAATAGAGCGAGATGAAGAGAGAGAAGGAGAGGAGAAATAGAGCGAGATGAAGAGAGAGAGTGAGAGCAAGCGATTTGATATTAAGGATATTTATATGTCACATCACAAAAACTTTTTTTCTAATTTGTACTGATTGCCAGTAAATTGAAGGGGAAAAAACAAAAAAATACGAGCATATTTACTGCTTCAGTGCAGTACAGATTCAATATCTTTGCTAATATTACTGATCTGCACTTGAAAATATGATTTGTTTGAAGAAAATGCATTTTACTTAAAACTGAGTAAATTTGAGTATTTTATCTTTTGCTGGCATCCCCAAATTTATGTTTATGAAAACCTGGAAAATTTAATGAATGAATATACTGTGGGGACAACATTCAAAATTTACAATTCGGTCATTTTGAAGTGAGCAATAATTCATGTCTGTTCATCTTAGGTTTGGGTTTTGATTTTTGCATCATTAGATGATTTACCCATCAAACTATTTAAATCAACTTAACTTTGCGATTAGTAAAAATGACTTACTCTGAGTTGTTGATGTAGTAGAAGTAGAGGTAGCAGGCGTTGTGCAGGTCAGACAGGGAGGGTCCACCAGGCTTAGGAGGGAGGAATGGTTCTTACAGACCATGTCTACAGGAGGACAGTGAACCTCCCCTTCATAGCCAGGCACCTGGCAATCATTTGAAAAACAAACCAAGGATTCAAATAATCAGGATATTTTTATTGAAAATCTATACAGTTGTATAATGTTAACCAGTAAATGTCATGTTGGTTAATTAAGTTAACCAGGGCCTGTCTTACAAAGAGTTGATATCAATTGCAACTTATTTGCGATTTATATCAATTGCAACTTTGTACATAAGAGATAGGAGACTGCAAACTTGTGATTGATTGGAGGACTTGCGATTGATTTAGATCAATCGCAACTCTTTGTAAGACGGGGCCCAGATGAATGTTGGTTTTCAGTGGAAGTTTTTTTCTTTCTTTTTCTTTTCAATGTCATCTTAGAATTTATAAAGGCACTGGCCATGCTCAGCTAGAAAGTAGTCTGAAATCTGCTTCAGTCAAACCTTCTTTAGTGACCACCTGTCTACAAAGACCATATTTTTTGTTTGCCTTGAAAAACGGTTTCTCATTGAAACATGTACTAAAGAAACCGGTCTACAAAGACCACTTTTTGTGTTTCCCTTGGGCGGTACCTATAGACAGGTTTCACTGAAGAGGCCTTAAATTTCAGTACTTTTAGGGCAAGGCCGCTTTTCTGTAGGGCACATTCCTATATTACAGCACAAATAGGAAGAATTGGAAAGGGCACAAAAAATCTCCAAGGCCAATGAGAGGGGCACTGAGGCCAATCACAGGGGGCATCCACGGCCATGGCCTTGGAGGCCTTGGATTAATTTAAGCCCCGGAATATTAAATCCATTGCTAATGAATTATCTTATACCCATAGGCTTCTATACAGGAACCACCTGGTCCTAGTAGGCAATGGGTTAAATGACTCTTCATTTTTAATTTCTTTTGAATAAATATTTGAGTCATTCTTTTCACATTGGGATTCTCTTGCAGCCCATAACTCCTTTGACTTAGCATTATATATCACAATAATATGAAATTATCAATTATTCACCCACTGTGGTGTCACTCAGGCTAGGGGTCCATATACAGTTGACAACTAAATTATTCACACCCCTTCTAAATTTGATGTTTTTTGTGTCTTCCGTTACTCAAGCATGAAAGATGGACTGGTTGAAAATGGGCCTTTGTTGAATATGTTTAGATGTACGTTGTAAGCTTTAATATGTCACATTCTCAAAAAACACTAATCAGGACCAATCATTATTTCACATACCGGTACTTAAACAATTACAAAACTTGGTAAGGGTATAATTAATTTAGTTGCTAACTGTAGTTTAGTAAATTGAACATCATATCTAAAGAGATGCAAACAATGCATTGCGGTGATCTAATATTGAACATATATAAGCATAAGTGCAAACTAAAAGACCAATATATATTAAAGCACAATGCACTGGTGAGTTGAAAAAAAGTAAAGAAAGAAAAAACATAACTTCAAAATGTTTAGGTTAAACTGTCAATAATGAAGAAACATTAAAGGGAGCGGGTAGTCAGTTTCCATGTGCAGAAGGCCATAATTCANTATTTTTTCTATTAAAAATCCTAAATGGAATAAACTTGAGAATAGACAAGTATATCACATCGCACATGTATGAACACATATCACTGGTTTCAGACGTTTGTACTCACTTGAATAACCGTCTCTGCTGGACATGGAATCCAATCCGAGTCTAAGAGACGGATTTCATACGACTCAAAAGGATTCCCACATCTTGTTGCATAACATCTCCCTTCTAAATCCCCTGGTGTACTCGTTCCCTGGAGTAATAGAGATAAAAATGAGAATTAAAATAAAGTGGGTCAAAATATAAATCTATTTTGATATTCTGCTAAATAGTATTTCTAAGGACTGGTTGGTAAAATCGTTTACAAAGAACATCTGTAGAATTTGGGATGAGGGTGATTCATCAGTGATCTGCTCCAATGACAATTACCCCAGTGGGGTGTTTCACAAAGACTAAGATCGACTTTAAGTTGGACTTAAACTACACTACAAATCGTGGTCACAAATTTACATTTTTAATAATTCAATGTTGAAGGAAAAAATATTATCTAAAGATCATAATGGTGTGAGCAAACGGTGGCATGAACTGCCTGCCATAGTTCAGTCCAACTTAAAGTCAATTGTAGTATTTGTGAAACACCCCCCCCCCTGGTTTTATTCTTATGCCAAAGTTATAGGGTCAAGGCTTGGATTGTAATTGGCTCCAAATAGATGATATATGTACGTATGTAAGGGTTGAAGATGACGTGTTCTCTTACCTCCAAAAGAGAATTTGACGCGAAACATCTGCTGTTGGGTCCGGTCATTTCTCCAGTCATATTGAGAATCATACTACCGGATGAATGCACACACTGATTCTCTGAATCCGGCCAATAAATCTTACATCCATCCAGATATATGTTAGTAGTGCAGGTAGCTTTATTCAGTCCAAGAAAGTCACAGCCTGATATACTGATTAAAAGAGAAGAAGAAGAAAATGAAAAAAAATCAAATACTCCGTCCTTATCTTTCAAAAGGTACTCTAGCTTACACACAAAACAACAATATTTAATATGTGTGCATAAATTATGCAAATGAGCTTGCTGATATGCATGATTACATCTGAAAGTACTCTGGACTAAGGAAATGAAAATTGGGGAAATTTCATGCAGAATAATAATGACAATAGTGCATTTTGGAAAAGAAAGAACAAACAAAAAAGGGAAATTATTTCATATTCATTTCTCAGAAAATGTGCAATCTGAGAGTGCCAAAATCAATAGAAATTATGCAAATTATCTCATCTATATCAATATATATCTTATTTATCCTAATCATAATATTAGCACAACTTATTGTAACATGCTAGCCTAACCTATAGCATGCTGCTACAAAAAGTGCATACTCAGAGAGTGAGCCCTGTTGAGTTACCACAGAAGTGGTACTTGCATGACTGTGCTTTGACAAATGCCTAGTCTATCCTCAGGCTCAGTCCTAGAGACCTCATAGCCCGTTATCAAGAGGACTGCAGACTAAACAGACATAACAAGATGATTATGTGGCACTCTCTACCCAGGGTCCAGGGACTTTCCCCCAAGAAATAAATGAGAAACTAAGTACTCTGTGTGTAACTTGGATAACAAATCTTCTGAGCAGCCAATTGAACTTGTACATGGTCTATATGTACCGTTCCAAATTTTGTGCATGTATTTTATAGTTAGTATAAAAAAATGTTGTGTTATTTACAAAATCAATCAACTATGATGTATAAAATTATTAAAATGTGACTAGATGAGAAAAAACAAGAAATGAGAAAAAAAGTTGTAGCAATACAGCTTCTAACAACCTCTTATAAGAGAAATCATATTTTGTGCATAAATTATGCAAATGAGCATATTCATGTGCATATATCAAGCTAAATTTGCATAATGATATATGTTTGGAACATCCAACATTACAAAATCCAATGCTGCATTAACAACAATATAGCTTTCCTATGAAAGTAACATACTGTTTTGCTATTCATGGTAGAACATGGTAGAACATGATATGATTCGTTTTCAGTGAACTCATGAATATTCATGAGGTATGTATAAGAAAGAGCATATCTACAAAACATATAAAATTGAAATGGCCTCTTTGGACCCCAAGCCCCAAAATGCCAAACTGGTGGTAGGAGGGGTTTTACCACTATCAATATTCACTATACCAACCTTTCATTACAGAAGAACTGGGTGAAGTTGGTAGCGCAGTATTCCACCGAGCCAAACTCACAGCCTTGGTCCTTACCCCAGGGGAAGTCCCCAGCGTATTCATAATTCACCTTGTACCAGCCAGAATCCTCAAACACAGACAGGGTCATGTTGTCCAGGGAGGTTGAATGTGCCTGAAATAAAATTGTGTCTCATTTTTGTTTCACTTCTCATACTTCTCTGTTTGTATCCTTGACAACACATACACACAATTAAAAGTATATATCCTCCTCAAGTAATGGTGAAGCAGTTACACTGTGAAAGAAACTCTAAAGAACTAATTGGGGAAAGATGATTATGTAGCATAAGAGAATAACTGTGTATTGTTAGGATAAAGAATCTTCAAAATGATAACAGATGGACTCAATCTTGATGAACATCACATGCACTGCAAAGCACTGCACACAGATATGGGTTCATGGGACTACACACACATGTGGCATCACAATTAGTAGTCCCATATGTGCATATGTGTGTTGGTGCTTCTTCTTTTTTTAGTGAGGATGATTTTCATTACAGTAAATAAGAAATTGGACTTAATTCTACTTATCCAATCAATGTATTTATCAACTGACATTCAGTTTTTACTAATTTTGCAAGTATGCCTTGAAAAAAAATTCCACTTGGAGTAGATTCTGCCTATTTAGCATATATTAGCAAATATATTCATGAAGTCTTTTCATTTTTACTCTTTCGATCTTTCAAACACTGAATGGAGTGGAACCATGGAACCATGATATTGTACTCTCTGTTAAAATAAATATCTGCATCCTTTGACGAGACATCAAACTATTGAAGAAATGATAGATGAGTTTTTACCTGTAGGATGGCAGGGGCCATGACAGAACCATACATGTATCTTGTTTCCCAGTGCGATGATACCCCTTCTCCACCCTGGAAAAAGAAATCAAAACAATTTTTAAAGCATTTTACTTGATTATGCCAACTGCATTCAAACCTATTTATAAAGGCCACTCAAAGAAATCTAAAATCATGGCCCTAATTAATACATTTGAAGTACTCATATGTATGCATCATTTTTTGCCAGTGTGCCATTTCTCTTCTTAAACAAACAAAAAATACAAAAATGTGTGTTTACCTGTGGAAAGAGCCCAGTGTAGCTACAGAATTTGTATCAGAACATTTATACTTTCTCTAGCACAAATAATTTGAGAGTCCCCACTGTGCACAGATAGCCTTTACACTCAAGTCGACATAAAAGAAAGTGTAACTCTATGCCCCTCTAGTTGCCTTAAAAGCCATAAGAAACCTTTTCTTTTTTTCTNCAATACAGAAAATTTCTCACCAGATTTTCTAGAGGAACACCCATTTCTTCTTCTTCAGTGCATCCAAAGTGGATCTGAGATGCAGCCACAACTGCTGGGGTGTGGAGTCTAGTCTGCCCACTGGCATCAACTCTCAAAACATCCTCTCTTGTCTCACACTGGAGTCCATCTTCTACGGGAAAGAAAGGCAATATAAATTTACTTCATAACAAAAGTAAAAATAAGATATCCAAATTTAAGTAAGAAAAATATCATGGAGGGTTATGCATTAATTTTATTTGGATTGAATGGGGCCAACCCTGACTAGCATTTGCTATTTTGGGGGCTCTATTTACCGAAGGTCTACATTTGTCACGCCATTATTTAATGTACCTTAATAACTGAATGAAATTCTCTCGGCCCCACCACTCAGTGTTATTTAGGGTAAGCATATGCGTGTTCCCTCCTTTTAAAAACACCCCCTAAGTCTGGTGTGTAAAGTCAATACGGGCCGGATATTTGTGTACTACGAGCTGGACTTTGGTGCACGAAAAGTACCCCTTTACTGGACATTTTGGTAACACGCATGTTGCAGTAATTGTGACCCCGGAGTGGGGGGGGGGGCCGGGGAATTTCTCTTCATACTGATCATATGATAACTTTTATCTTGTTTCATGATTGTATCCACTAACGGACACACTTGTCTAATAAGAAGCTTGGCACGTAGGAAAGAGAATTCTTCTTGATAACAGGAAATATAAGGGTAATAAATAAGTGAAATCATACTTTCCAACTGCTGCGAAAAAAATCTCCCATATCCTGATTTAAGTTGGGCTTAGTGTTGGATAGGGTCATAAACTTACCACATACACTACAATCTTGAAACTGATCAAAAAGACTTGTAGAAAATCCAAGAACATGAAACGCTTCATGCAGTGCAAGCTGAAATAGGACACAAATATAAGCACAATCATAGATTTGGTTAATTTGTGGTATTGGTTGTCGAACTGTGCTTTAACCCATTTCTTTCTATAATCATGCAATACTTCAATGATTTTTCATACCATTAAATACATCTGAAGTGATGACCATTACTGCTTAATAGAACTTCATACATTGTGTGTAACTGAAGCGAACAAATCCATCTATATAGCAACAAATCTTTTGTAAAAATTGAACGATGTAAATGAATTCATAGTGGCACAAGAAAGTTCCTAACCTGTCATTATATTACTCATGGTGAGCAAAGCTTTACCAGAACCTAAACAGAAGATAAAAATCTCTTGATTAGTTTGCAACCACACAAAAATGTGAAAAGATTTTAAGGAACGAGAAAACAAGTCTTATTTTGTTTACCAGGGTAAATTTGTCTTGATCATATTCCTCACTCAGAAGAGGGTCAGGACAAAAGTTGATCACTCCAGCGATTGGTCTGCTAAACTGATCCTGCTTGCAGTATGATGCATATGCAAACACATCCTATGAAAAAAAATCAACAGAAAGAGAATTAAAGATACATAATATATGAAATTATTAACATAAAAATAAAAAAATCATTAGAATTAACGGTCAGATTATACACATCCTTCAAGTTTATTTAGAATATAACCATAAGAACAATTCTGAGACTGCAATTTAGTTTTTTATATGAAAGAATACACAAATAATCAAAATCAATACTTTCAATATCCATGATTGATTTGGTGGTGGTTATTTTACCTGACTGCTAAGAAAGCATAAATGCTTGTAAGTTAGCAACCAGACGGCCGTACATCCCATCATGTCTGATATATCAAATTTTCCAAGTAAATAATGTCTGCCAAGAGTCAGAAGTGTGTTAACTTTATAGGAAGGTATACAAGTTTATGCCTTTCTAGATAAAAAAAGATGATATGTTAGATCATAGTTCCTTATCCTGTTTCATCAAAACCCCAGAAGCCAGAATATTATGTAAAATCATGAAAAATACTTGTAACACTTCCCAACAAATATCCAAAATAGCCTTTTCTTGTGATGTTACATTTTAAAAGCCACAACTATACCAAATGACTCACCCCTGTATTACAACGTGTTGTATGCTCAGCCTTGACATAAAGCACAACATCTGCATTAGGAATACCAGATCCTTCCTCAAAATGGGTGACTGCAGGTTCTGGACTAATGGCATCCCATGTCCAGAGACCTTCTAGATGATCATCAGGAATCTAAACCAAGAAACACGATCAAGGCAGGTTTAATGATTACATTAAAATCAAATATTGTCCATCCCTGTTTAAAATCTCTCCTATTTCACATAATTTCTACAAAAAAATGAATTGTAGTCCCACAAAAATCTTCATAATATTTGTTTATTATAGTGCAGAAATCACTTTAAAATTCATTTCATAAACTTCAGGCAATAATACCATTTTGTTATAATGTCTTTGATACAGCGATGGATGGTTGGTGAAAGATAACAATTTTAAGCAAATTACAATACATGTTATTCACTAAGCATAAAACAGAAATCAATTTTGTTTCAACCTAAATTGATCCAGCATTTCATAAGAATTCCATTTCTGTGATGTAGAATTATGTTGGGAAGCAAATCCTTACCTCAAAATTATCCAGACACTGTTCTCTATAATTTGGTGAAATTTCTGCACATCTGAAATTGATAATTGTACAATTGCACAGTTTTAAAACATTGATATTAGAAGATTACTGCATTTGTGAAAAAAAAAAAAAAAGAGTATCAACACCCACATCCAACAGGTACAGCCTTTTCCGGAGCAAGTAATATGAAACATACAGCAAGCAGTAATATTGTAATTTTGTCAATCAAAACCTTCCAATAGTCACACTTGGCATCAATTGATGTCTTATTCCCTGAAGATAGCAACTGATCAAATGACCTCACAATGCAGCTTCAATAAGCTCTTTTTTATCACAAAGCATAGAGTTGACAATAAATTGTATTTCATATTACGTGTGTTTCAGATGAACTACATCAAGCGTTCTTTAAAAAACACAAGGTATTCATTTGCAATTTCAGATTGATCTCTACTTTATTTTTAATTTCTGTTATTATGTATCATTTTCCACAACTGAAGTTAAGTTTAAAATGTGAAATGATATTGTTATGATTTTGTTTCTCTCTTTGTATGAAAATATTTAACAAACTAATAGGCCCCCAACATTTTTAAATGCAAGGGACTTACTTTCCATCATTTTGTCCGCCGTTGTATGTAGTTCTACAAGCTGCTTCAGAGCGATCTATTAGTAGTGGGCCTTCCACAGGGTAAACTGGTTTGAAACAAAACAAAATTGTACAAAAAAGAATTAATAATCAATTACTATTTAGTATATAAATCAACACTCAATTAAAAACACTGACATGATTCTTTTTGTGCATGAATCATAAAAATCTTTGATATTAATGCACAATAACTGCAATGCACTAGGTCTACTTCCAGAAACATTAAAACAAATCATTCTTTAACTTTAACAAATGTTTACAATTGTTTGTATTGTTGAAAGATCTGTTCACTCCTTTTATTAAAACCTCTTATACAAAAGTTTCTCTTGACAAAAGCTACTCGATGGTTGCCAGACATAGCAACAACTCATGTATGCAAAGCAGATTCCATCCATAGATACTCGCTTTTGTGCACAGCAGGCGCATTTAATAGTTAGTAACAAAAGTTTTGGGGAGGAACATGCATGAATTGAATTAGACATAAAATAGTAAACAGGTCTATCTGTTTTTGTTGGTACTATCTGCACATTTTTACAAAATAGACCTGTTTACAAATGTAATTCAATTTATGCATATTTCTCTCCCTAACCCCTGGTTCCTAGTAAACTAGCCATTTCATTCACCTGCTATGAATCAATAGCATCTCTATGCATGGAATTCAACTTGTATAAAGCTGCTTACATGTTATATGTTGGGGAAAGCCTCTACAAGCTTTCAACAAAAAAGAGGAACTGTTGATCAAAAAGTATGCATAAACCATTAGGAAACAGTCTATTGTAAATACTGGTTTGGTGTTAGTTAGAGTACATTCTACATGATACATGGTGGAAGTATTCTTTTCAAGAGGGAAAACAAAAGGTATTCATGTAGCTCCTCCATCACTTCGGCAGTCATTAATCTAACATCCACAAATTGGGACTTCTACAGGTTAAAAAGATCTGTGGATATCTAATGAGTGAAAATAGGAGGAAGCAAAACTGAAAGGGATCTTTTCAATATCATTGACATGGTCAAATGTTTCACTCTCCCTATAGATACCTGACAGAAGTTTTTGAACAACAGATGTTGCACCGGCCATGATGGTCTCTAGTTTTTCAACCTGCACCGAGTCCATCAGATGCTCCTCATTCTGTACAAACGTCTTCACCCTGATTGGCTGGTAGGCATTTGCTTCTTCTTCTACTGACCTCTTTGATTTTGCGCTTTCATCACCTATAAAAGTATAAGGGCAGGGGGAGGGAGGAATCATAAAACCATTTAATCAACATGTGCTGTTAGTGCTGTTGGTACATTTCTTTAAGGTATGATATTTCTATTCATCATGTGTTCACACTCTAATTTCCTTGGATTATTTGGCCATGCATGAAGTGTGAAAATTACTATTCTATCTTAGTGTTGTATCTAACTGACATGTTGGTCATACAAAGAACCCATTAAGTACCGGTAGTCATATGGCCAACATACTGTATCTTCAATATATGCAAAATAAGATTTAAATTACAGAAGATGTCATTATGACGATTCCATGAAATTCCATAGAGATGAACTGTCCCGACAAAAGTCATAATAAATAATGTAACTTCAACAATTTTTACCATTTCCTTGGGAATATTCAACAACTACAACAAATCTGTTTTCATAAACATAGGGCCTACCTGACATAGGATCTAGAGAAAAATGTGATGCATGTCATTTTTATCACTCATTCAAGATAGACCCTATGTGAGTAATAATTAATATTAATATCTTTTGGAAGATTCAATCATGAAAACTGAAAACTGAACTCAAGTCAAAGTTTAATAAGTTTTTTTAAATTAAGTTTGCCTTAAGTTTAAGGGCTGCCATACTTGCCTGGATGGTATTTGATAAGTGTTCTTTCTAAGTTTTGATGCTTTTGAACTTCATCAAATATGCAGCGGCTTGGAGCTGGAGCAGACGACAGAGAAGCAGATTTCCAACATTGTAGAAAAATTAAGAACATCACAGTCGGAATTAATTTTAGATTTATCATGGTGTTCCTCTTATTTGTATCCATCCTCATGGTGTTGGCAGCATAGCTTCTTGTCAACAGATTCGGGATTCAGTTAAAATAAGTACTTAGAGTCTATTCTAGGCTCATAAAGTCATATTCGGTTCATCATTGTCATGTCAGTTTCACTTTGACTTGACTAAGCTCAGCTCAGCTCAGCGCAGCATCACACCTGTGTAGGGCCTGGCATTAAAACAAGCTAGCATAAAATATTAAAAGCCTCAAATAAGTCAAGCCTCAAGCTTAAGCCAACCCTAGACAGTACACAAAACTTTGTAAAAAAATCTAATATCAAGAAAATTCATAGTTATTCACTGCAGTCTGCACAAGTTTGAAAAGTCAGATTAATTCCACCATGTACCAACAATCGTCATATCGTCAAGCATGTTGTTGTTGATGTATCAGATCGCGCTCGTTAGCTACGGTGGGTACGGTCGACGACGCCTACCTACCGCCAAGCTCCCCCGGTAAGATACATTCTGTATTCGCTCGAGTAGAATTCGGTATTCACTAGGATCAAGTACGTAGCTTTAGTACTAAGCCGAGTATGATTTATATTTAATATATAAAGGGTTTCCATTTAAATTCTAGGAAAAAAATCCTTACAAAATTTGTTTTTTAATGTATTAAAAATATTTTCGTCTTAATTTAAATTGTTTTATAATAGCAATCTTTCCCTTTAAATTTATTTTAACCAACCTTAGCCATGAAAAAGACTATTCGGTAACGTATAGAATTCCGTTTTGCACAAGAGTTTATGCGAGAGGACGCGACTTTCGATTTTGCCAGGACATTTCATACGGGTAAGATCCGAGTGCAAGAGTGTGATCTTGAAACGGTGTGTACAAAATAATCCCGTATAGTACACACCACTTTTCTTCTAGTTTTTGTGACACAGCTCTTGGTTAAAATGCCGCTTTTTGAGGGTCTCAGCGTTGGAGTAGAGAAAACAGCCGCCGTCTTTGACATAGGTGCTGCATATACAAAGTGAGATATTAATGAATGTTACTATATGATTTAATAACAGGGAGATATAATCTGTGTGAGTTGACGCTTTTTGTGACTGCTCGAGCTCTGTCCGTGACTGAGTGTGAATGTGGAGTGGATGTATGATGTATAAGGCACCAGCTGGATCATGAGCCGATGGCCGACTGGGCGGGCGGCCGCTAGGCCCGGCCGGTATGGTCTTGGCGTCCGAAGCCGGTGAAGGGTGTGGTATGGGCGTGGCCGTGGAAGAGTGTAGATCTATCTTACTAATTTATAATTTTGAAACGCACCTCCTTGCCTGTAGATTTAAGATATAGACTTAGTATCAGGGAATGGGAGGGGTGGATTTAATATTTACAATAATTAACATGATTAAGCCTCTTTTTGTTAGATCTATTTTTTTAAAATTAGGGACAGGGTCTAGATCTAGATCTAAATTATTAATTATTTGTTTATTATTTTTTAATTCCTATTATATTATTATTAAGACTTATTATCATCATCATAATCATCGATATTCATCCTCTCCGTCCTCGTCCACGTCCTCGTCCACCTCCTCGTCCTCCTCTTCCTCCTCCTCTTCCTCCTCCTCCTCTTCCTCCTCCTCCTCTTCCTCCTCCTCCTCCTCCTCTTCCTCCTCCTCCTCCATCATCCTCCCCTCCGTCATCCTCCCCTCCATCATCCTCCCCCCCATCATCCTCTCCATCATCCTCATCCTCATCATCCTGTATGGATACTTGTCTTTGTCATTTTTTTGTTAAAGTTCTGATACAAAAAAGTAAGAGGTGGATGAAGATATTGGATCTTTGTGAAGTACAAATTTAATCAAAGGAAATAATGTACATTCAGTACCAAGGCATGTTTTTTTTAATTTATGTAAAGCGCATTTTTATGCATCTTTTTTGCCATTCATGATTTTGTACGTGGGTTTTTTTCTTCAATTAATTCTTTTTTTTCTCTCCTCAGAGTGGGGTTTGCTGGTGAAACGAGTCCAAGAGCAACGATACCAAGTAAAATCAAACTCTCCAAGACAAATAAGGTTGTCCATATCTGGGATTACTCCAGTACAGAAGAGCTGTATGATGCGCTGGTAGAATTTCTACACCATGTGTACTTCAGGTGATTAAAGAGATTTTTCCGATGTGGTTGAAATTGAAGAGAATGTTGGGATGGAATTTAAATGTTGATTATCAAGTTGATATATAAAACACATGTTATCAAAACATGCTTCCACCTTTATGTTTGATTCATCCAACTTTGTCAATGATATTGAACCTCCTTAAAGCAAATATCATCAAGAATTTATTTTGTAATGCCTTTGTAGTTAAATATGAATGTCATTCATTCAATCATGTGACTAAATAATAATAATAATACATAACATTTATTAGGCGCTTAATACTGATGTTTCTAAGCGCACAGTGTTCTGATTAAGAGAAGACTATAACCCGTTGAATTAAGTTAGAAGAAAAAGCAAAAATACAAAAGTAACATAGATAAGGTAAGAAAAACAGTGGCAATCAACTAAATAAAGACAAATATGGTGCGCACCTCCATTGACCGACTCACAACTGCAATTTACAATTTGAAAAGATAGGTTTTGAGTAGAGATTTGAATTGAGATACAGAGGGGGCGCAGTGAATAAAGGCGGGCAGTTTGTTCCAGAGAGCGGGGGCAATAACTGAAAAGGCGTGGTCACCATACCGGGTGTTAGTGCGGGGTCCAGGTGTTAACAGTAATGTGGAAGATGAACAAAGTGTTTGAGACGACGTACAGGAACGTAAGGATATGAGATCGGAAAGGTAAGAGGGGGCTAAGCCATTGATAGCTTTGTAGCACAGGAGAAGAATTTTGAAGGATATGCAGTGGT